>QJPP01005016.1:0-93750 GCA_003996215.1 Jaltomata sinuosa
TTCCAGCAAAAAGGGCCCCCGGGGCCATGCAAGGTTAGAAAATAGTGTCAGTAGGCCCGAAGCCAAAACCATAGTAAAATATGGATAAAACCTTTTTATATGCATGGAAATGGTATGATCACACACAATAGCTGCCCAGCAGCTCACAATCAACCTATCGACCATGCACAGGCCCACAGCTACTCAGCAAGCATAACCAGCCTAGAAGGATAATTCTATGCCCGGGACTCGCGGACATTCCCAAAATCCCACCTTCTATGTTCCAGAGTCAACAAGGTCTCACAGGACCACAAGGGTAAATAAAATATATCGGCAAATACTACAAGCAACAGAGGAACAAAAGTAGGCGGACATGAATAAAGCGGTCGAGGTCTGTGGTACCAACCTAATAAATCAACCCAAGGATGCCTATTAATACAATTTTATTCTATATATGCGGAGTCTAGGGAAAATAAATCTTAACCTACCTGTCGTCCGATGACAAGCTTGAACCTCTCCGAAAAACTCCAAAATGAAATCACACTCGAACTCGGGCTTGAATAAGTTGACGTAGATGATTGATTTCCTTCCCGAAATTAAACACAACGTCAAAATATATCTAGTTCCACCTAATTCTCTCCGTATACGTATGTAGAAGGTGGCCTTTGCTGCTGCAACATCTCTTTCTAATATATAGAAAATGAAAAGAGACTTAAATGCTGCCAAACTTTGAAATTTTGGCAGCTGTACATATTTAATAAGTATGTTGGATGGTTTCCTAACTTACCCATTAAACAATTCCATCCACAGCACTTAGTCATCAAATGACTTGTGCAATTGACACCACGTGTTAATGTGGTGTCAATCCAATTATTTCACCCCCCAATATATATCTATTCGGGTATTGTGTAAATTCGTGGTATAATAAATATAATATTTTAAATATACCATAATTCATAGAAAATTATTTCAAACAAAACCTACTATATTATAATAATAATTTCCAACATAACTAAATTTACTATCTCCGTTAAAATATTACAATGTATAAAAACTTTATAAAATAAATACATATACAATTATATCGTAACAAAAATATTTTTCATAAACCTTTAAAATATTTTGGAAAGGTAATAATAATATAATTTTTACCAAATTCAACTTTTAAATAAAATATTTTCAATTACACGCGCGATGCTAATAAAATTCTTAAGCTTAGGCTCGTAATTCAACAACGCACGATTTTGATACTCAAGAATTCTCTCGGGATCCTCCCTTATGCTTTATCACTGTTTTGGAACTGAAATGGCATTTTAAAATGTGAAGTTGAGGCTTAAATCGAGTTTAACCCGACCCGGTTCGCGACCCGGTTCGCAACTCGTTTTCTGCCAGACAGTCCGCGGTAAAACAGTCATACCTTTTTACTCCACGATCAGTTGGATGTGAGGTTTTGTGCGTTGGAAACTAGACTCGTAGACCTTCGATTTGGTATTTTGGGGGACTTCTAACTTTTTATATATTGAGAGAAAAGCCCTGAGACATTTGACCCAAAGTTCAGAAAATTTGTTAAAGATCTTACGATAACTTTTGTCGATTTGCTTGACTTAAAAACTTATAATGCGACTAAACAAATGGGCCCGACACCGAAATACCGGTCCTGACGAGCCTTAAGTGAGTTGGGTCCGCTACAACAAGCTCTAAACGTTCAAGGAAAACGTATACGTGGAAATAACCGGAAGGGTCATTACAAGTCGGTTCTTTTCTTCATTATCAAAAATTAGTCGGTTCTTTTCTTCATTCTCATGATCAAACTCGGGAAATTAAGACGAGTTATTCTCTCAAGCTTCAAGACTTAGGGTTCTTCCCCCAACTCTCAATCCTCAAGCTTAAGCTAATAAAGTCTTCAAGTTCAGGTACATAGGTATTCAATGAGGGTTTTCTTTCACCTTTATGCCCAAAACCTCAAGTTTTACTTTGATTTTATGAAATCTATGAAACTAGGATTCTTACCCAAATCATGAAATTCTTATGAATTAAGTTTATTTACATCAATACATAATTTCTAATCTTAAATATATGATTTAACATAAGTTTCTATAATAATTTCTTAAACCCATGATTTGAGAATGAATTTAGCATGATTTGACATCGTTATGTGTTTTCAAGCAAAATTGGCATGCTCAAATAACATGACCCCTAGTATTTATAAAAATAACATGCCTAGTTCCTCAGTTTATGAAATTTAGTATGGTTACATTTTTTAATTAGTGACATGCTATAACTTCAAGAATTATGTTTTCATTAACAGTACGACATTCAGATATGTCCACATGATTTATGAACAGTTTTGACATCCTGATATATCGCACGTTATGTATAAGCTACATAGTAAGTTTTGAGAGTAGTATTTAGCACCAAGCTGACAAGGGTTCCAGATAACTCAAGTCCAGAAGTAGGTTGCCAACATAGAATTTATTCGCCCAATGGGCTCATGATAGTGGTTCCACTCTAAAGATGGTCTAGTACCCTGTCAAGGTACAAGACATCTTTGCAAACTAGGGTACAGAAATTGGATTCCATGTAGCTCACATGGTCTATATCGGTTCTGAGAAACTTCTACTAAAAATTATTTTTTTTGTATTTGAATATATATGAGTCTTAGCTTTCAAGATTCAGATTTACTACTTATGATTTATGAATATAAACCCATTTTCAGCTTATAGTATCGCTTGAATCATTACATTACAATTTTAGTATGTTTGCATGCTTTCAACCATAAATATGTTTTCAAGTACATTTTATCATGATTCATGCATATATCACATAATTAGTACATTTCATAGTACTGATCGCATATCTCTTTATGTTGCATCTTATCATGATATAGATTTAGGCGCTCACTCTCATACTCGTGGCTAGATACAGCAGGACCTCCAACTGCATTTGGGGAGTCCTCATCATTCGAGGACTACATATGAGCTTTAGTTAGTTTTCATGATTTCCTTTTAGTACTTAGAGTTAGCTGGGGATCTTTTCCCAACAACTCATCTTATCAGTTTAATAGAGGCTTTTCAAACATAGTTAGATAGTGTATTCAGATTTGTTTCTCATGGACTCTTCTATTATATAGATTTGGTGCTCCCTATTTCTGTTAAGCTTCTGCTTAGTATTTATGTTTCTTATGTTTAAGTCATGCTAAGGCAAAGGGTTAGCTTGGGATCACTTGTGTTCTAGGGTCCTGTGTTACATCCAGGGGATAGTCTCGGGGCATGACAGATACAATCCACTACTAGTATGCCAGCAAACAAGGGAAAACAGTTAAAACAAGTTAATTAGTTGCTTTTAGCCATTCATAAAGCATTGATACCCACATAGATGCTCGTCATGTCATCTGTATGGGACCCCCAAATCCCCATTGCTACCCTTTCACATCAATAACACGTAAACACTTTGAAAAAGAGTCAAAGAAACCTCAACTTGCCTTGAGTGAAGACCCACAAATTCACACCGAGGCCTTTTCTTTCTGTAAAGCTTCTGAACGAGCCCTATCTATTCAAATATGGATTCTACATAAGACTACGAAACTATAGACACCCATATTCTTATACTTCAATTTCGGGTCTAAAAAGTCTATCTATAAGTCAACCCTAAGCCCTAAAGGGCAAAACCAAAATTTTATTTGGAAATCACGTTACCCATAACTTAAGGAGTTCAAATATGAATGCTCATAAAAAATGGAGTTAAAATCGTTCTTGAAATCATCAAAATACCATTTCTTAACTTTACGAGAATATAATCAATAATTCAATAAATTTATGCCAAAATTAGTTTACCCATACTACAAGGACCTTAGTTTCCCAAAATCAACAAAAAACCATCACAAAGTGATCGTACGATGGAAAAAAATATTTCTTAACTTTGATGTTTCAAATCTCAATTTTATGAATTAAAATAATGAAAAACGAAATAGATATTCTTGAAAAATAGCAAAATGAAGGTAGAATCACATACCTAATGATCATACGAGAAACATTTATCAAAAATCACCTTAATCGGAGCTTCCTAGCTCCCAAAAATCATTCTTAAGTGAATGAACAAAGTTTGAAATTTATATACACAGTTTAGAAAATCTGCACCAGCTATTTATGCAATAGTTTTTTTGCACCAGCAACGTTTATTTTTCACTAAAATGGCCATAAATCCCTCATAGGATGATGAAATGCACCAATTCTTTTTCCTATAAGTCCTAAATAATTATACGGGCCAACTCATTCAATCAAAACTTCATTTCACACTCGTTTGCCCAGTCAAATATTATTTTTGCTTATTAAGAAATTATTTTATTTTTCACAATAAAAGACTCGATGGATGGAGGGAGAGCCCTCCAACTCAAGCACGAAATCAATGTTGAGTCAACAATCATCGAGAGGGGTACTACCATACCCGACCTCGACTTATCAAAATGATACAAAACTTTCTAGATCAGTCCTATAATTTATGATCAAATTTTTGGAAGCCCCAAAATAATATTTTGATCTTTGGAACTAAAAATGGACATTTAATCACAGATTTTGCTTAATCAAGGCCAAAGAACCCAAATATTTAAAAACTCATCCGAAAGTCATCCGGAATCTTTCGAACACAAAGCAAATATGATACTAGTTTGGAAACATTATTTCGGACCCAATGGAATCATGAAAATACTTAAACAAGGTCATCTTAATCGGATGTTGACCGAAGTCAACTCTTAACTTTAAAATCTTCAAATTCCAAACAATGACTCAAAATTCATTCAAAAGCCTCGGGAACTGAACCAAATCTTCAACTAGACAAAATATCACCCTCTGGACCTGGTGGAATAATAGTCCTACTATTCATCTAAATATTTCAGGATCGGAACCAATAGTCCTACTAATCTAAAAATTACATTCTGGAGCTGATAGTGCTAACAAAATTTCAATAGGAGCTTAACTTCTACAGATATTAACCAAATTCAACCATATGAACTTTCTAACCTTCCAAAATAAAAAACTTAGATAATTCTCAACAATCACCTCGGGAACCATGCCAACCATTCTTGCTGACCAAAAATACCATAATACAACTACAGGAAGGGGAAAAATAGTCCAAATGCATAAAAATCCAAAAATTACTATGAGAGTTGTTAAATTATCCACCACTGAAACACACATTCATCCTCGAACGTAAGAGTAAGAAAGGTACCAAGACTATTGAGAAACCACAAACACTCTTAGTAGACCACATACAAGCACTCTCAAGCAATGATTAGAATAGTAGTACCGCTTGTTCACCCTAACTGTCAAAATCCTCCTTTGCTTTAACTCTTAAGACTACAACTCTAGTATCCAAAACCAAAACTTCTCCAAATATCTGATTTCAATAAATTTGAATTCTCTCTCTCTCTCTCTCTATCTCTCTCTCTCTCTCTCTCTCTCTCTCTCTCTATATATATATATATATATATATATATATATATATATCATAACTGAGTTGATCATAATCATAGTTCTGAACACACCTAATTTACCAAACCTATCATAATCACCACAACCCAATAACTATAACTAAAATTCAGTGCCAAGTCTGTACCACGAAACAACATGACCGTTCAAATCCTCTATTCACACTTCCAAAACCATCGTTAGTACCAAACACCCTTAGAATACCCATTGCCACTCTCTGAAACTTTAAATTATGACTTTCCATTTCTCCAAAAAGGAATATCTACTTCTTTTTAGCCTAATTCTAAGCAATTTCTGTCAAAAACTAACCTTATCCAACACTGATAGAGCTAATTCCCAGTGTGATAGTACTCTTTCCTCAAGGTGACTCTACTGGGTCAGAAACCAATATCACTCATATAAATTTTCAAATGTCATGCTTCAACCACTATTCCAACAATCATATTCTCATGCCATAACTTGGAAAAAACCACCGATCACCCCAAAAGCTTCTTATACCATGAACATATACCCTTTATAAATCATTAAATGCATATGCAATTCATCAAAATAGTCCATGTAGTGTCCATTAACTAGGTAGTATCGATCCCACCAAAAACACTCAATAAACCCTCAGAACTGCAAGTCCTTTTGATAATACACCTATAAGCCAACTGACATAATGTGAACAATCTAACCTAGCATAAAAGTGCAAAATTACCCACATATCATGAATTTTCACCCAAACCAAAATCAAACCTTCAGAAAAATCACTACTAAGCCCTTTATAAGTCTGTACTTGACCACTCCACCTTCTATTAATGGATGTTCCAACTTCTGTTGTCATTTCTGAACTCAAAGGCTGAAATCCCCCCAAATCTTTAACTCTGCACCAAGGATCTAAATGTGATGTGCATTTCTCAACATGTACCATGACACAATTCTAAACACTTCGAGCTCTTCGATATACAAGCCTCTTGTCCCTTCCCTAAACTCGTTCATCATTCTATATTCTTTGATTGAAGGACCATAGCCTATTACCTCATATTCTAAACCAAATCCTCCAAGTGTACTACTTCATTATGTCCTTTAACATTCCAAAATAATAATTTTGCAACCCATGTGTTTCTCCGTGCATAAGTCCTTCCAAGTCCTCCATAACTGACATTCTCAATCTTTCTTATCTGACCAATCCATACCCTAACATAATCCACTAGCACAAATGTAGCCTTACCGCAGAAAGCCTAAATTATGATATAAACCATATAGACAACATCCTTTACTGATTGATATCAATCCATTCACTTATCAATACAATAAAATCACACACCTTAGTACACCACCAATTATTTTCTCGTCGATTTGATCACATCTGTCATTTGAAATATGAACCTTATAAGTTACCAAACTTGAAACTACCATAGAGCTTATCACAACACTTGACCCAAATATTTGTAGACTTCCTTCTCTAAGAATACTGAGTAGTTTACAACCTATTTGAAAAACATGCTATGATATCTCCACACTCGGAACAAGACCCATGAAACCATGTTGTCTTAAATTCAAATCTCATTTCTTGAAGATGAACCCTTTACCTTCCAAATCAAAATAGATACTCTTATCATTGATTCCAAATGTAATATTCTATTTCCAATCACTTTTACCATTATAAGTTTAAATTCCTTCAAGCCTACAAGAGGAGTGTTTGAAAACACCATAAGCCTTTTCGTACAAACTAAGCTAGTAACCAAAGTAGTAACAAAATGCAAATCTTGGACAGATGGAATCTTCCCTACCTTACTAGAATATTTTAACCAAAAATCCTTCCAAATTAGTCACATCACAAGTACGACCCATCACAAGTCTTCTCATCAAGTTTACTTAGTAGCCCTGGTCATCTCACAAAGTTGATCTTGTCATCGATATGATATTTCAAACCATGGATGCACCGATTAAATCCTCCAAAATAGTTAGTCACTGCACACACATTCTCACTAACACTTTTAGATGATTCCACACAAGTATACCTCCTAATAACTACCTTTATCCTCAAGCTCATCATCGCAATATCGATTCACTCCTCTTGGTCTCAATTTATATGAGTAGTCCTCAATTAAACCTCTAAAATACACTCACAGCTTGAACATGTCAATACTTACCATTGATACATGATGAGAGGCTAAAAGTACTCTTTTATACTATCATTCGCCTCTCATTTGTCCTCTTTTTAGTATCGTCTTGAGCGTATATGTTATGAATTGCACTTATGTTTGGTGTTTTGTTTATGTAGGAGTATCTTGAGGTATTTGGAGCTTAACAATAGGAAAAATAGAACCAAGGAATTAATATGGACAAAGGAAGAAGCGACACCGCAAAGCGACACAAAACGAGCAAAAAATGTCAGAACTAGTTGTGCCTTGTGCCACTACTGCAAAGCAAGTAGTGGAGAGGATTTGGACCACTTTCTGAACTTTTCCAGCAACTTGTGCTTCACGCCACACACCCAAAAGCAAGGTGTGGCACAGCTTTGACCAACATTCTGAAGTTTTGTGAGTTCCTTGCGCCACTGCTCTGCTTTTGGGCAGTGGCGCGAGCGGGTACTTCTCCTAACCCGATTGGGATTGGTTTTCTTAGTCCTAAGGCTTCCTAAACTCTATAAATACCCCCCTTCCATGTTTTCTATGAATAACAACTGATTTGGGGAAGGCAAAACCTACCACAAAGCTCAAGAACAAGGTCTAGTTTAATTTTTTTATTTTATTTTTGATTCTTTTCTTGTAAACTCATGAAATCTCTTCTTCCAAAAAGATTCATGAGTAGATAAACCTTTAGTATCTAGGGTTGTGGTTAAAGACATGAAGGTTGACTTTTAATTATTATATTGTTTAGTTCGGATTTCCATTATTAAGTTATTTATCTTCCTTTGCTCTTAATTGTTTGTTAATTTGATCACCTAGAAAACACTATCTATGGTGCATAAATTGGACTAGGAATAGGGTGTTTATGTACGCAATAAGGGAAGGTAGGGCTTGGTTGTGAACTCTATAGGTAAGGGGGAACGATTCGTTAACGTGGATAGGAATATACCCGTTAGCCTTGCCCAGTTGATACGAAAGAGAAACCATATGCCCTTCACTATCGACCAATGACCATAGGAATATAGGCGTTAGGAATAGTCGAGGAGACCTAGAGTTGTTGGCAAAATGCTCAACATGGTTAAAATCAACCCGCAACTAGTAACTCAGGAAATCAACTAAACGTATGGTTTGAAAACTCAACTGGATTGTCAAAATACCATGACCCTGGATCTTTTCTCAAATCTGAATTAAAACCCATTAAATCAAAGCTTGTCACCATTTGTTATTTATTTGCTTTAAAAATACACAAATCACTCTTCATTATTGGTTACCTACTGAATAGCTCATATAAGAATTCAACCTAGTTAATCAATTCTTCAAATCCCTTGGGTACGATAGCTGAACTAACATCCTATATTACTTGTACGACCGCGTACACTTGCGTGTACGAAAGGACGCAACAAGTTTTTGGCACCGGTGCTGGGGATTTGATTTGAAATTGATACTACATTGGATTTTTGTAAAACTATTCAGATTTCACTTTTGTTTGTTATTTTTGTTTACTTCAGGTTACAGGTTAGTTTATGTTAAACACTCGGAGTCAAGGCAATCACTTGATTCCCATTGATCGCGAGCTTGAATGCACCCTCAGAGATATGAGAGCTATAGGTGACCACATGAATGACCCAATTGACCAAAATAATGTTGAAAATAAGGCTGCAGTCCAGCCCGCTATACCACCACATGTCCCTGTGCTTAACTTCGCGAGGCCAAATCGTGAACATGCCTCCAAAGCTATCGTCAAGCCAAATATCATAGGGAACTTCGAGCTAAGAGAAGGCATGGTGCGACTAGTGCAGAAGACTTGTCAATTTGAGGGTAAACCACATGAAGACCCACACAAGCACCTACAAGAGTTCGTTGACTTGAGTGATAACTTTCACTACCAGAATGTGAGTGATGAATATGTGAAGTTAATGTTGTTCAATTTCTCATTGATTGGAGAGGCAAAGCAGTGGCTGCAGAGTGAACTTACTGGTTCTATCACATCATGGGACATATTATCTAAAAGGTTCCTCAATAGGTTCTTCTCATCTCGAAGAACAAAAGAGCTCAGAGGCAGAATTTATGGATTTGTTCAAAAAGATGTTGAATCCATTCCCCAAGCTTAGGAGAGATACAAGGGATATTTGAGAGATTGTCCGCACCATCAGCAGCCCAAGGAAATCATTGGGCCCAATTTTATTAAAGGGTTGAGGCTAGACTCGAAATCACTTCTTGATGCTACAGCTCAAGGGAAAATCTTATCCAAGAGCTATGATGAAATAGAGTTGTTGCTTAACCTTATGTCTGCAGGGCACAGAGATTATACAGAACCAAGCAGAATATTCACTGCAACTCAAAAGATACCGGGAAAGCTTGAACTAGATGATGTAGCTACCATATGGTCCAACATTAGTCAGCTGGTCAACACGGTAAACAAATTGGTCACCAACCCAAATGTGAGCCAGGTTCAGCAAGTAGAATAGGTTCATGCATCTGTATTGTTTTGTGAAAAGTGTGGTGAGAATCATGCTTATTCAGGATGTCCATTAAATCCTGAGTCTATTTTCTATGTGGGGTAGCAGAATTATAGAAATCACCCAAACTTATCTTGGGGTGGAGTTCATCAAGGCCAGAGACAGCAATATGTACAACAGGGTCAACAAGTGAGTATCTCTTTGGAGGAAACTCTAAAGCAGTTTATGACCCAACAACAGCAAGTTCAGCAGGCACAAATACAAGTAAATATTGAAACCAAGAAGGCTATCAATTAATTGCAGATTCAAATGGGGTAACTTGCCACCACACCTCATGATAGGCCTCAAGGTACCTTGTCTAGCGGTACAGAGATGCCCAAGCAGGTTATGGCCATCACTTTGAGAAATGGGCGAGAGGTGCAAGAAGAAGAGCCTCCAAAGAGAAAAGCTCATTGGGGAGAGGGCCTGGAAAACTACAAGAATCCTCCTCCCTTTCCACGAGCGTTGATTCCTGCACCAACTCCTGAGGCAGAGTTAGAGAGTCTGCCAGAAAATTTAGTTGAAGAAGAAATTATTGAGCAGCCCGAGATGGTAAGAGAAAGACCTCCACCACCATTCCCCCAAAGGTTCCAGAAAAGAAAGGAAGATGCTAACTATAAAAAGTTCCTTGATATCTTCATGCAGCTTCACATTAACATTCCTTTGATTGATGCTTTGATAGACATACCAAAGTATGATAAGTACTTACGAGATGTGGTGTCTGGAAAGAGAAGGATGAGAGAGTTTGACACGGTTGCACTCACTGAAGAGTGTAGTTCGAGGGTATTAAGAAAACTTCCTCAAAAGCTCAAAGACCTTGGGAGCTTCACCCTCCCTATACAAATTGGTGAAGATGAGGTTGGGCATGCGTTGTGTGATCTTGGGGCGAGTATTAACTTAATGCCTCTATCTGTTTTTAAGACACTAAGCTTGGGAGAGCCACACCCCACCACTATTTATCTCCAGCTAGCAGACCGGTCTCGTGTATATCCAGAGGGCATAATTGAGGATGTGCTCATCAAGGTGGGTAAGTTTGTCATTCCTGTCGACTTTATTATTTTGGATTATGAAGCAGATGAGTAGGTACCGGTTATCTTGGGATGCCCATTCCTTGCAACTGGTGGAGCATTGATAGATGTGAGGAAAGGAGAGTTGAAGATGAGAGTTCATGATGAGGAGGCAACGTTCAAGGTATATAAATCACTCTCTAGCCCTTCACATTAAAGAGATTTGTGCATGATCGCAGAGGTGGTCAAAAATAAGTGTGGGGTGAAAGAGAATGGGTTTGAAAAAGTTGAAACTTTGAATATTGCTGATGAATTGTCTGAGGTGCAGCAAAAGAATTGCTCAAGTTGTTGAGGGAGCATGAGCATGTGTTTAGAACATTGGACAGTGACCCAAAAAGGGATATTAAGACAAAGAGGAAAGTGATCCTCCAAGAGTGAAAAAGAGGCAAAAGCTCTATCATAGGGGGAGTAAGAGATTAAGATAAATTGATTGATTTATGACTTGCGTCATGCCGCAACGTTAAATCAGGCGCTGATTGGGAGGCAACCCAATTTTGTAATAGTTTTTTTTATAGTATCTTTTCTTGTTTTTGGTTGTGATTTTGTGCAGGTTTGGGAAAGTCTGAGTACCCAAATTTAGAAGCTAAGGAGCATGGTTTAAGCTTAAGTGTGGGATCGTTCACCACTTTGATTCAGACTGAAGAAACATGCTTCTAGCTAGGCCCTAGAGGGCCTCAGGGAGTATCTCTAACCCGATTTTTATCTTATTTATTGCTTTGGTGACAAAGAATGAGCTTAAGTGTAGGGTGGGATATCTTTCGATATTTTTTAAGGGTGAAGTATGCCATAGGTTATTAAGTTTTCTTTTTATTTTGCTAAGCTAGATGACAAATTTAATTTTTTTTTGAAAAAGTCCAAAATACAAAAAAAATATATTCTGGAGTTAGGATAGTTTTTAGCTTTTAGTTTCTTTTTAGAGGCATACTTTGTCCACCCCTTGGTTTTTCTTTTCGGTTCTTTTCCAAGGGGGAGCCCTTTGAATCGATTATCTTTTTAATTTTAGGAGTAGTTTTTAAATTTTAGGTAGAATGACTCTTCCCGATGATGGATGGTTGACGACCATCTTGAGGGAAAAGTTAGTCATTAGGAGTTAGAGAGTCGTTAGGACCAATCGAATGCTAGGTGCTCTTGTTAGGAACTATAATTTACTGAATGATGCAAGTTGGTTTTGAATTTAAAAGCATGATGTGTGAAAGATTGAATGACTTCTTTTGAGACAGCTAGGTTCTTTTACTTGACTCTTATATGATGTTTAGCCTAAATTTGAACTCTTGTTGGCTGCTTGATTGAGAGTCTATGTGGATCTTTCTTGATTCAAACATGTGCCACGTGTGTTAGAATTTTGTGATATTTCATGCTTTCATATTGATGTCTAGACTTGCCTGGTGTGTTTGCAAAACAAAATGAAGAATGTTAAGCTTAGCAGATGATATAGGCATTTCTTTGATTAGCCAATTTTTATCCTTTCCTTTACCTACACAAAATATGTCCCTAGTTAGCCCCGTTGAGCCTTTAGTCTATTCTTTTGGTATCCACATCTAAAGCTTAATCCTTTTGTTTCAATTGACCATGAATTTGATCCAAAACTCCTAAGCGCTTTAATTGAAAAATAAGAGTTTGAAGGAGTGAAAAAGAAAAAAGGAAATAGCTGAAGATAGATGCATGTAGAAAGTTTAAGGGTGCAAGAAAAAGTCATATACTTTAGTATGGAGTAGAAAAAGAACAAAGAAAAAGAAAAAAGAAAAAGAAATAAGAAAAAAATTGCTTGATAATTGAGTACTCCTTACTAGTGGTGTGTGAACATGCTTAAAAATATGGGAATACAAAAACAATTATGGGCAAGAAGAGAAGAAGAAAGAAGTTGGTTGATTGAGAAAGGTGCTTAATGAAAAAATATGATGTATTAAAGCGCTTAGGGAAGGTAGTCACTATTTTAGCCAAAATAATTCCTACCCATCCCTTAGCCTACATTACAACCCAAAAGGTCCTACTTGATCTTGAATTTAACGTTCTTATATTAGTAGAGTAGTACACTAAGGGCAAGCATATGGTTCATCGTATGTTGCATGTGAACTTCTTTGTGAGAGTGAGTTTAATTCAATTTTCATACCATATATGTGATAAATTGTATTTTTGTGAGTGAATATGGGTAACTCTCTTGTGGTGAGGGCACATGGTTGACAAAAGATAGGTGAAATTCTTGATTTCTTGATTGGGTAAGTTATGAGTGCTTACTATGATCATAGAGTCAATTCTTGAGGCTAGGAGGTCTTGAAGTAGTTATTTATGAGCTTTGAATGAATGAAGCAAGTTGTGCTAAGCGCTTGCCAACTAGTCGTTGTAGTCTTAGCTTGAGTATTCTTGTATTCAATTGGTGTAGTTTGTAGTAAAGTATAGGTTATAGCTTACTCGAGGACGATCAAGGGTTTAAGTGTGGGGTGTTGATGAGAGGCTAAAAGTACTCTTTTATACTATCATTCGCCTCTCATTTGTCCTCTTTTTAGTGTCGTCTTGAGCGTATATGTTATGAATTACACTTATGTTTGGTGTTTTATTTATGTAGGAGTATCTTGAGGTATTTAGAGCTTAAACAAGAGGAAAAAGAGAACCAAGGAATCAAGATGGACCAAGGAAGAAGCGATGCCGCAAAGCGACACAAAACGAGCAAAAAATGTCTGAACTAGTTGTGCCTTGCGCCACTACTGCAAAGCAAGCAATGGCGCGGATTTGGACCACTTTCTGAACTTTTCCAGCAACTTGTTCTTCACGCCACACACCCAAAAGCAAGATGTGGCGCAGCTTTGAGCAACATTCTAAAGTTTTGCGAGTTCCTTGCGCCACTGCTCTGCTTTTGGGCAGTGGCGAGCGGGTACTTCTCCTAACCCGATTGGGATTTGTTTTCTTAGTCCTAAGGCTTCCTAAACTCTATAAATACCCCCCTCCCACGTTTTCTATGAAGAACAACTGATTTGGGGAAGGCAAAACCTACGGCAAAGCTCAAGAACAAGGTCTAGTTTTATTTCTCTATTTTATTTTCGATTCTTTTCTTGTAAACTCATGAAATCTCTTCTTCCAAAGAGATTCATGAGTAGCTAAACCTTTAGTATCTAGGGTTGTCGTTAAATACATTAAGGTTGATGTTTAATTATTATATTGTTTAGTTCGGATTTCAATTATTGAGTTATTTATCTTCCTTTGCTCTTAATTGTTTGTTAACTTGATCACCTAGCAAACACTATCTATGGTGCATATATTGGACTAGGAATAGGGTGTTTATGTATGCAATAAGGGAAGGTAGGGCTTGGTTGTGAACTCTATAGGGAAGGGGGAACGATTCGCTAACGTGGATAAGAATATACCCATTATCCTTGCCCAGTTGATACGGAAGAGAAATCAGATGCCCTTCACTATCGTCCGACGACCATAGGAATATAGGCGTTAGGAATAGTCAATGAGACCTAGAGTTGTTGGCAAAAATCTCAACATGGTTAAAATCAACCCGCAACTAGTAACTCAGGAAATCAACTAAACGTATGGTTTGAAAACTCAACTGGATTGTCAAAATACCATGACCCTGGATCTTTTCTCAAATCTGAATTAAAACCCATTAAAACAAAGCTTGTCACCATTTATTATTTATTTGCTTTAAAAATACACAAATCACTCTTCATTATTGGTTACCTACTGAATAGCTCATATAAGAATTCAACCTAGTTAATCAATTCGTCAAATCCCTTGGGTACGATATCTGGACTCACATCCTATATTACTTGTACGGCCGTGTACACTTGCTTGTGCGAAAGGACGCAACAATACACCACTTTAATTTTCCTTATAGAATGTCTCACTTGAGTGTCCATAGTAAAAAGTAGTTGGTTCCTCGAATTTGAATATAGTGTCAACTCTATTATCTGAATATTTGAACAACTAATAGCTTCTTAAGTAATTAACCCTTTTACACTTGTTAAACCAGTATATTTGTTTCCACTCATCACTTGCTCTACTGAGAGCCCACAAGATCTACCACTTTTCTACATAACAACCATCGAGAACGTCATACCCATATCACACCATACATTTTTACCCATCAAGTAACAATCATACAATACACAAACTATTTAGTATCTAACCCCAAAATAACACATACCCTTGTCTTCATCTCACACAAACAAGTAATATGTCCCTTGATAAAGAAATATCGCTACATAGTCCCATAGAATCCAATCATGAAAGACACTTTCCCACTCTTGGCCTGAATCCATCAACTATCCCCTTTAAAGAATTCTTAACCCCTGGTTTTCATTCATCATTCATGTCACCCCACACAGAGTCAATTTTACCCTTTCATAAATTCCATCCAATGGATAAATTAGCACACCTTGTTATCCTAGCCAAGTAACACCAGTCCTACTATGGGAGTCATATCCTAAAACTCAAAACACTCAAATTCTCTTTATTGTACCTCTACTTCACAAGATAGAAATCATACTCTTTATAAGAACCTTTAAACTAGTCATACCATTTCCAATTGTAAACACTTTTTCAGATATTGTCTATGCCACATATATACTCTTCCCATTGCTGAACAACTACCCATAGAAGATAAGGCAATTATGGAGTTATTCAAACCATTATTCACATTTCCATATGAATATCCCTAAAATGCATAATCTAACCCATGACCTTACTCAATCAGTCTTCAAATCATAGATATAGTTAAAACTTGCCTACACATCCTTCACACTAGCATACCATTTCCTCCTTAGTACCAGGTTATGAACCAAACTACACAATGTCACCCCCAACTGTAAACGTGCAAATTCGAGAATGTATCCTCACCACAAATGAGAGAATGGAATGAGTAGATTTTTAAGAGTTATACTAGACCAAGAATGCACAATAAGGAATCAGAAAAAGAAGTTTCCTAAAGTCCTATAGCCTCTCAAAGATAGATAACAGATATCTCCGCATTGATCCACAAGACTCTACTAGACTCGGCTTGTACTTGTGAGACCAATAAACCTAGAACTCTGATACGAACTTTTCACAACCCAAAGTCTGGTCATGATGGCACCTATTACACACCTCGCAATAGGTAAGCCAACACAACACTACTATAATAAAATAGAGTAAATACGCGAAAAAAAAAGATAACAAAAACTAAATCACAACTAAATTTCATAAAATAATGGTAAGAGAGTAAAAAAAACAAATCCTAACCCCAAAATCTATTAGTCATAAGGTACAAGATTCTAAGCACAGAATACAACAAAAGAGTCCAAAAGTATCTCATTATGCAAAAATGCATAAGACTAAGATAGAGGGAGATCCGGTAGTTGCTAAGAACGATAACTACTACCTCAAGAATCTTTGAAAGTGAACCAAGAATAATGCCACTCAATGTCCCCAGAGAACTGGATCAGCACCTGCACACAAAGTGCAGAAATAAACAAGCATGAGTACAAAAATATGTGTACTCAGCAGCATCATTGGCCAACCCATATTAAATATGATAGAGAGACCACCCACTCAAGACTATTTATGTAATGACCCTTTCCATTATTATGGGTAAGCTTTTTGTGTGAAGAAATGGGTTAGAAAATATTTGGGTTAAGAAGTTGGAAATTTTGGGCTAGGCTAGTCTTGGACGAATTCTGAGTGAGGTAAGGTCTAGGGAAATCTAGGAAAGGATTGAGTAAAACTTCTAAGCTTGAGCTAGTTTTTCTATTATCTAAGATGTTAAAGAGTTCGTAGGACTTTTCATAAGTGAATTCGGGTGATTAGAACTCTCGATATCGAACTTGACGTGAAGGGGTTGGTCTGAAACATCAAGGATTGAAGGTGTGTTGCAAAATGGGAAAAATTGGGGGAATTCCCGAGTTTCTATCATGTGTTTTATGCTATAGCGGGTGACATACTGCTACAGCAATGGCAATATAGCAGAGAAATTTTGGCTATAGCAGGAGTCAAGGGCGATCAACCCTGCTGTAGTGGGCGGCTACCGCTATGGGCGTTGATGCTATAGTGGGATTGGGCTGCTATTGCAAGATATATTGTTGTAAATATAGAAACTTTCTCAAAAACATTCAGAATTGCTCAAGAACGTTTTGGGAAAGGGCAGAGGCGAATAGGAGTGATTTTCTATTGATTTTCCACCAAGATTCTTCATAAAGGTAAGTAATTTGTTCCCCTAATTTAGTATTTAGATTTCTATACCTTGGAATCGATAGTTACGGGCAGGAGGGTTTGGCTTGACCTAAGGTGGAAAATTTGGGGTAAAAAGGATTGTTAGGTGTAGAAACCATGGGTTTTGTTTAAAATCTATTTATTCATGATTAGTTTACCGTAATTTGCTAGTATAACCATAAAATTGGTAGTTCTAGGCAAATTATTGGTGAAAAGGCCCTAGGTTGGGTGGAATGATCATGAGTTTGGCTTAGGGTTTGATATTAACATGTAATCCAAGAATATTTAGGCCATTTAGGTTGATTTTGTGTTATTTTGTTTTTAGACCAAGAACAAGCTAGAACTTCAAGAAACGGGAAAGCTCTGGTCCAGTAGAGCATACGGGCTTGATTCGAGGTAGGTGATGGTTGAATTATTTCTCATTTATGTTATTTGTTCATTTTAAGTATTACATTAGTATTGCATGTACATTACGTGTTTTAAGGAATAAGGTAATGAATGTTAATGATATTCGGTTGTTACATTACGAACTTTCTAACCTTCCAAAATGAAAAACTAAGATAATTCTCAACCAATCACCTCGGGAACCATGCCAACCATTCCTGCAGACTAAAAATACCATAATACAACTACAGAAAGGGGAAAAATAGTCAAAAATCCATAAATATCTAAAAATCACTATGAGAGTTGTTACATTATAAACCACTGAAACACACGTTCATCCTCGAACGTAAGAGTAAAAGAGGTACAAAGACTGTTGATCAACCACAAACACTCTTAGAAGACCACATACAAGCACTCTCAAGCAATGATTAGAACAGTAGTACCGCTTGTTCACCCTAACTGTCAAAATCCTCCTTTGCTTTAAGTCTTAAGACTAAAACTCTAGTATCCAAAACCAAAACTTCTCCAGATATCTGATTTCAATAAATTTGAATTCTCTCTCTCTCTCTCTCTCTCTCTCTCTCTCTCTCTCTCTATATATATATATATATATATAATATATATATAATATAATATATAGTATATATATATATATATTTCATAACTGAGTTGATCATAATCATAGTTCTGAACACACCTAATTTACCAAACATATCATAATCACCACAACCCAATAACTATAACTAAAATTCAGTGCTAAGTCTGTACCATGAAACAACATGACCGTTCAAATCCTCTATTCACACTTCCAAAACCATTGTTAGTACCAAACACCCTTAGAATACCCATTGCCACTCTCTGAGACTTTAAAATATGACTTTCCATTTCTCCAAAAAGGAATATCTACTTCTTTTGAGCCCAATTCTAAGCAATTTCTGTCAAAAACTAGCCTTATCCAACACTGATAGCGCTAATTCCCAGTGTGATAGTCCTCTTTCCTCAAGTTGAATCTACTGGGTCAGAAACCAATATCACTATCATATAAATTTTCAAATGTCATGCTTCAACCACTATTCCAACAATCATATTCTCATGCCAAAACATGGAAAAAACCACCGATCACCCCAAAAGCTTCTTATACCATGAACATATACCATTTATAAATCATTAAATGCATATGCAATTCATCAAAATAGTCCATGTAGTGTCCATTAACTAGGTAGTATCGATCCCACCAAAAACACTCAATAAACCCTCAGAACTGCAAGTCCTTTTGATAATACACCTATAAGCCAACTGACATAATGTGAACAATCTAACCTAGCATAAAAGTGCAAAATTACCCACATATCACGAATTGTCGCCCAAACCAAAACCAAACCTTCAGAAAAATCACTACTAAGCCATTTATAAGTCTGTACTTGACCACTCCATCTTCTATTAATGGATGTTCCAACTTTTGCTGTCATTTCTGAACTCAAAGGCTGAAATCCCCCCAAATCTTTAACTCTGCACCAAGGATCTAAATGTGATGTGCATTTCTCAACTTATACCATGACACAATTCTAAGCACTTCGAGCTCTTCGATATACAATCCTCTTGTCCCTTCCCTAAACTCGTTAATCATTCTATATTCTTTGATTGAAGGACCATAGCCTATTACCTCACATTCAAAACCAAATCCTCCAAGTGTAATACTTCATTATGTCCTTTAACATTATAAAATAATAATTTTGCAACCCATGTGTTTCTCCGTGCATAAGTCCTTCCAAGTCCTCTATAACTGACATTCTCAATCTTTCTTATCTGACTAATCTGTACCCTAACATAATCCACTAGCACAAATGTAGCCTTACTGCAGAAAGCCTAAATTCTGATTTAAACCATCTAGACAACTTCCTTTACCTACTGATATCAACCCATTCACTTATCAATACAATAAAATCACATACCTTAGTACACCACCAATTATTTTCTCATCGATTTGATCACATCTGTCATTTGAAAGCTGAACCTTATAAGTTACCAAACTCAAAACTACCATGGAGCTTATCATAACACTTGACCCAAACGTTTGTAGACATCCTTCTCTAAGAATATTGAGTAGTTTACAACCCGTTTGAAAAACACGCGATGATATCCCCACACTTGGAATAAGACCCATGAAACCATGTTGTCTTAAATTCAAATCTCATTTCCTGAAGATGAACCCTTTACCTTTCAAATCAAAATAGATACTCTAATCATTGATTCCAAATTTATATTCTATTTCCAATCACTTTTACCATTGTAAGTTGAAATTCCTTCAGGCCTACTCGATGAGTGTTTGAAAACACCATATGCCTTTCCGTACAAACTAAGCTAGTAACCAAAGTAGTAACAAAATGCAAATCTTGGACATCTGGAATCTTCCCTACCTAACTAGAATCTTTAAACCAAAAATCCTTCCAAATTAGTCACATCACAAGTACGACCCATCACAAGTCTTCTCATCAAGTTTACTTAGTAGCGCTGATCATCTCACAAAGTTGATCTTGTCATCGTTATGATATTTCAAACCATGGATGAACCGGTTCAATCTTCCAAAATAGTTAGTTGCTGCACACACATTCTCACTAACACTTTTTTATGATTCCACGCAAGTATACCTCCTAATAACTACCTTTATCCTCAAGCTCATCATCCCAATATCGATTCACTCCTCTTGGTCTCAATTGATATCAGTAGTCCTTAATTAAACCTCTAAAACACACTCACAACTTCAACATGTCAATACTTACCATTGATACACCACTTTAATTTTCCTTATAGAATTCCTCACTCGAGTGTCCGTCGTAAAATCTAGTTGGTTCCTCAAATTTGAATATAGTGTCAACTCTATTATCTGAATATTTGAAATAACTAATTGCTTCTTAAGTAATTAACCCTTTTACACTTGTTAAACTAGTATATCTATTTCCACTCATCACTTCCTCTACCTTAGTACTACCACATCATGAGAGCTCACAAAATCTACCACTTTTCTACAGAATAACCATCGAGAACATCATACCCATATCACACCATACATTTTTACCCATCAAGTAACAATCATACAATACATAAACTATTCAGTATCTAGCCCCAAAACAACACATACCCTTGTCTTCATCTCACACAAACAAGTAACATGTCCCTTGATAAAGAAATATCGCTACATAGTCCCATAGAATCCAATCATGAAGGAAACTTTCCCACTCTTGGCCTGAATCCATCAACTATCCCCTTTAAAGAATTCTTAACCTCTGGTTTTCATTCATCATTCATGTCACCCCACACAGAGTCAATTTACCCTTTCATAAATTCCAGCCAATGGATAAATTAGCACACCTTGTTATCCTAGCCAAGTAACACCAGTCCTACTATGGGAGTCATATCCTAAAACTCAAACCACTCAAATTCTCTTTATTGTACCTCTACTTCACAAGATAGAAATCATACTCTTTATAAGAACCTTGAAACTAGTCATACCATTTCCAATTGTAAACACTTTTTCAGATATTGTTTATGCAACATATATACTCTTCCTACTGCTGAATAACTACCCGTAGAAGATAAGGCAATTATGGAGTTATTCAAACCATTATTCACAGTTCCATATGAATATCCCTAAAATGCATAATCTAACACGTGACCTTACTCAATCAGTCTTCAAATCATAGATATAGTCAAAACCTGGCTATATATCCTTCACACTAGCATAATGTTTCCTTCTTAGTACCAGGTGTTGCACCAAACTACACAATGTCACCCCCAACTATAAGCGTGCAAATTCGAGAATGTATCATCACCACAAGTGAGAAAATGGAATGAATACATTTTTAAGAGTTATACTGGACCAAGAATGCACAATAAGGAATCCAGAAAAGGGAGTTTCCTAAAGTCCTATAGCCTCTCAAAGATAGATAACAGATATCTCTACATTTATCCACAAGACTCTACTAGACTCGGCTTTTACTTGTGAAACCAATAAACCTAGAACTCTGATACGAACTTTTCACAACCCAAAATCCAGTCATGATGGAACCTATTACACACCTCACAATAGGTAAGCCAACATAACACTATTATAATAGAATAGAGTAAATACGCGTAAAAAAGATAACAAAAACTAAATCACAACTAAGGCGTTAATTTCTCGGCTGGTTTCAGAGTGAGGCTTGGTATAGGGCTATTCGAGTGAGGATTAGGTAATGTATATGGTATTGAGTTAGTTTTTCTATTAGCTAAGGCGTTAAGAAGTCTGGGGGACTTTTATGAAATAAATTTGGGTAAGTAGAACTCCCGGTATTAAGGTTGACGTGAAGGAGTTGTTTCGGAACATCAAAATTTAAGGTGTGTTGTAAAATGGGCACTTTTGTGAGAATTTCTGAGATTATGTCCCATGTCAACCGTTATAGCGATTGACACTGTGCTACCGCAGTCATCTCTATAGCGGAATAATTTCTGCTATAGTGGAAGTCAATGATAGTCAGCACCATCGTAGCAGTTGGTTTCACTATAGCGGCACCGCTATAGCGGTGTACGGACCGCTATAGCAGACTGAGTCGGGTTTTATGCTGAAACTTCACCAAAAATATTCAAAAACTTTCAAGAATATTTTAGGAAAGGGCAGAGATGAAGGGAGGCGAATTTCAGTGAATTTCCACCAAACTCCATCGAAAAGGTAAGGTTTTCGCTCCCCTCTTTGTTATTTCAATTCCCAAACCTTAGAAACTATAATCTACAGGTTTGGGGGGAAGGTTTGGGTTAACCTAAGAATATGGAATCTGGGGAAAAGAGGAAATCTAGGATGTTGAATAATTGGTTATGTTGCTTATGGGTTTTCATGCCTTAATCAGCCTTATTCGCTAAATGTAACCGTAAAAATGGTATTTTAGGATGAATTAGTTGTGGGAAACCTGGAAATGGGTAGAATGATTATAGATTTGGCTGGAGATTAGAATTTTTGTATAATCCAGGTATTTTAGGCTATTGGACTGATGTTAGCATATTGTATAATCATTTTTAGACCAAGAACAAGCAAAGGCTTCAGAAAACGGGAAGGCTTCGATCCGGTAGAGCTTTTGAGTTATTCGAGGTAGGTGGCGGTTACTATTTTTCCTAATATGCAATATGTGTTCGTGTACTATCGCTTAGTATTGTATGAGTCTGCATGCTTAGTAAATGGGATTATGAATGTCTAGCTATCCTGTGTCAATTATGTGAAATGAACTGGGTTTGGTTGCTTGTTGGTTCACAAGTGTGATGTTGTTCATTATTTATTAACTTGTTGGATTGTGTGTGACATTCGGTTGGCTCGAGTACCATGCCTGGTACAATTTACATATTGGTTGACTAGGGTACCATGCCTGGTATGGGATATTTATTGGTTGGTTCGAGTACCACGCCTGGTATGAGTTTACTTATGGTTGGCTCAGGTACCACGCCTGGTACGGGTTTGATTGTAATTGCATTGATTGTATTCTAATGATGATTTCATGAGGGGACCGAGTTGTATTCTTGATATGTGGTTGTTGCATGATAGTCCTTGAGAGGCCGGGTGGTTGTACATAACTGTGGGCTTGGTCATAGTGTAAACCAAGATTGCATGTTAAACACTTAGGTGTTGTCTTAGGGATTCGTAGTTGGTCCGGGTTATTTTAAAGGAGTATGTGTTATTGTCATGGTGTATTG
This sequence comes from Jaltomata sinuosa, assembly GCA_003996215.1. Lineage (NCBI taxonomy): Eukaryota > Viridiplantae > Streptophyta > Magnoliopsida > Solanales > Solanaceae > Jaltomata > Jaltomata sinuosa. The sequence continues at coordinate 23,430 of QJPP01005016.1, forward strand.
TACAATGGATGTCAGACTTGTTACATCTGATTGGTAAGCTAGAGGAAAGACTTAGAGTCTAGTTTTATTGCTGGCTTGTATTACATGTTTACCTTACTTTACTCAGCTTTAGTTTATTGTTGATATCTTTTTTATTGGAGCTGGCCGATGATCCTACCAGTACACGGTGGTTGTGTACTAATTCTGCACTTTCTTTTCTTTTGTGAGTACAAGACATATTCCGACGGCTGACACGCGACCTCAGTTATAGTTTTAGCGATTTCAAATTGCAAGGGTGAGCTACTCTTTTGGCTACCATGGTTTCATCCAGTATATTTCTGGTCCTTCATTTCGAACCCAGATTCTCTTATTTTTGGGTTTGCATCCCCATTTAGATATTTTGGTACGGTGACTTTCAGATTCTAGGGAGATTTTTCCACATATTCTTATTATGCTAGTATTTGATAGTGAGTGATAGTTTACGTTAATGCAAATTGGTTTTGAGCTATAGATTCCACTAGGCGTTGGGTTGATAATTGGTTCGCTCATCTGAGGGTTGGGTAGGTGCCACTCACGTTGGGTTGGGTCATGACAAGGATGGTATCAGAACTCTAGGTTCGTTGATCTCATCATACCAAAATGGGTTTATTAGAGTCTTACAGAATGGTATGGAGACGTCTGTACTTTTCTTCGAGAGGCTATTGGACTTTAGAAAACTATCTCTTCTTTCTTCCTTCATGCTATAACTTGATTCCAATTGGTATCTAACTCCTTTTACTTTTTTGTCCATAGATAGTTAACACGATAAATAATGGAGTGAGAGCGGTGGTCCCAGTAGTGGGCCCAGCAGTCAGAGGGAGAGGAAGGAGCAGGGGCAGGGACATAGAAAGGGCAGCACCCGCTGGGGGTGAAGCTCAGGCAGCTGTTAGACCATGAGATAAGACCCCTCCCCCCATCCTAGGTACATGTGGAGGAGTAAGTAGAGGTTGTTGTTGAGGAGGAAGTGGAGGTTGTTGTTGAGGAAGGTGCGGAATAGGAGGAAGCGACACCAACTGGAGGTGCAGGCCTTCCCCGTATAACGCCCGAAGCATTTCAGCAAGTGTGGAGTTTGCTGAGTGGGATGTTAGGTACTGGAGCCACCCCTTAGGGTATTGCAGAGCAGGTTTTGGGCACCCATCTAGTTGTTGCAACGGCTCGTAGTATGGATGCGGCGTTGGGCACTGATGACTTTTTCTATCCGATGCTAGGTTCGATTATGACTGGGAATGAGCATGAGATACTGACTAAGTTTTTGAAGCTGAAACCTCCTACACTTCAGGGTACTGAGAAAGAGGATGCTAATGAGTTCATTCTGGACTGTTACGAGAGACTGCATAAGTTAGGCATTGTGCAGCATGGTGTAGAGTTCGTCACCTTCCAGTTGTTGGGTGATGCTAAGCAGTGGTGGAGGTCTCATGTGGAGTGTCGGACATCAGCTTTACCTCCGCTGACCTGGACGGAGTTTCATGCTCTTTTCTTAGAGAATGGAAACGACCCCAAAATTTGACACGCCCAAATTACACCTCTTTTTAGAAGCATAAGCAGTCGCTGTTCAAATGTAGAACCCAATGAAGGTTGGGGTCGATCACATAAAGAATATGGTAGGACTATGGTTGATTAGTGTTTACTTGCGCTGTTAGCCATTTATTTCCCTACGAAGGGGGGTTTTAAGTGACAAGTAATAACTGTAACTAGAATGTAAACAAGTAATACGTGATAGTTTTAAGAGTTATAATCAATGATAGAAGCGACTAGGGTAGTGTTCCCCATGAGATCATAACTTAGTAAGGCGTTTGTACTTAGTAAACTAGATTGGTGCTTAGCATGCAGAATCGGTAAGTTAGGTTCACCTAAATCCTTGGTCCGGAAAATACATAAATTTCACCACACACCTTGGTCCGGTCGTGGTGTATGTTGTACTAACCCTTATCCTGGATCCCAGATTAGCTATTCCTGGATAAGGTCAAGCTATTAGAAGAGGGTTGGTAGCCTCAAATTTCCATTGTTAAACAACCCTTTTCCCATTTTTTACCTCCTTGGTCCGGCAAGTAAGGATAAGCCGAGTTCTAACGGTGGCCACCATTAAAAAGCAATCAAAATGAAGGAAAGAACAATACATGCATAAACACCATCCTAGAATACCCAAGTACTTCCTTTATGGTTCTCACAACCCTAGTTGCGGATTCTGCTACTCATGTTCATAAGTAAATAATCAGAAGTTATTGGTGCATTCATGATCATATACTTACAATAAGAAGTAAAGAAATCCATGAACTTGAATAGATGAAGATGGAAGTAAGAACAATGAACTATGAATGTGTATAACTCTCAAAACCAAGAATAAACCAAAATCACAATGTTTTGAATGTGTTTCCTACAAAAAATCGAGCATAAAACGTAAAATAAAACCTAGGAAAAGTATTTATAGACAATGGAAATCATGTCCTAATAAAACTAGGAAACTGAACTCGGCAGAGAACACGGGTTTGATGATGACCCATCATTTGGAATGACGTTTTGTAGTCTGCTAAGGTCAATCGTGGTCTTGGCTGGTCAACATCATCTGTCATGAGAAAGTACGGGTGGAACCACGAGTCATACTTCTGAATGATAGTTTGTCTCTTAACTCGTGGTTTCTTGGTCCCTTCTTGTGCCTTCTCTGATCAGTGACCATGAGTCCAATAGGACAGGTTGTACTTTGGGAGTACAATTCGTACTATGAGTCGTACTTCCTGCTCTTGCTTTTGCACCTCTGCAGTACCTCTGATCTACGAATAGACAGGACGGATCGTGGTTTGAAACCACAACTCGTAGACTGACTTGTGCTATTCTTCCAGACTTGCACAGTTTCTAAACCTTGGTGTACAAGTCAACAGGACAGATCCGTGGTCTAGAACCACGGACCGTCAAGTGATCCGTCAGTTCTGTAGCCTTCCCTTTTTAGCTCAATTTCTAGTATTTTGCTCTAGGATCCATTTTCCTGCACACTTAACAAAAAACATCAAATCTACCAACAAAATGCTAAAGAACTTATGTAATCCTAAGTATTAAGCGTCAAAAGTGATGTACTTCTACGTCACATCAACACCCTCAACTTAAGATTGTTGCTTGTCCTCAAGCGACAACAGAAAACCATCCTAAAATGATGCTTTAGTAAAGAAAACTAGGAACTACGGCAGTCATATGATTTAGAAAATCATCTCACAACAAGTATCACCTTTCTTTTCAATACAAACAAGTGCACAAGTTCCATCTATCAAGACAACACAAGAGGATCCATGGACGATATTACGATATCAACAGACAACATAGCATACACATATGAAACTTACCTTAACAGCCAACAATGAATGTAACTCTAATGCCCTCACTATAAGGAAGTCCCACTCACACAATAATACAGTTAGAATATCCAGGACTGAACTAGAACACTCACACTCACAAAGATATTCAGGCAGTGCATGCACAATACCATAGACTTGCCCTTATTTTCTATGCCTTGGCTTTCGAACAGTTAGGTTAGGATCACTATAGGACTTTACTCAGCTTGTAACATAGGCTCGGGGATGGGTATGGTAGATATAGGAAATAGTGACTAAACCCTCCTTGACACTACACTATGTTTCTTCCACTTTTCAGACCAACTCTATTCTTTCCTCCCTTTTACTCTCTTTTTATTCCTTCTTTTTCATCAAGTGACGGGTGCGGTTTTTATTTCAGACTCAACTTTTCATCACATATCTCTCTCCCTTTTTTTCTTTTTCTTTTTCTTTTTCTTTTTCTTTTTCTTTTTCTTTTTCTTTCTCTTTTTCTTTTTCTTTTTCTTTTTCTTTTTCTTTTTCTTTTTCTTTTTCTTTTTCTTTTTTTCAGCATATCTGCCACACCCGTTATTTCCCTCTTTATTACTAACCTTTTCTTTTCATACCCCATATTTCATACTTACTGATGTGCCGCCAATTTACGGCACTTTCGACTCCTTCTAACTAAAAACAATCGTACGTTTTAAAAGACATTAGGAGCACTCATTCCTCCGGGGAACTGATTCATAAGGAAGGGGATTTGTATTTTCAGGAAATGGAGACAAACATGGAAACGGAAGGAAATACGAGAAAAAGAGCATTCTGGATAAGACTGACGGCCTGAGTGACCGACCGTCAAGTGAAGGCAGTGGACTGCCTAAGGGTAACGGTGCCGGCGATGGTCCATCGAGCCAGTGACGGTCCGTCAGCCGGGCCGTCACACCAAAACAGTGTCGCGCCAAAGGCAGCCCGCGATTAGGATTCCTACCGTGTTTGGGATTGGGTTTCCTAGACTCCTATAAATACCCTATGTTAGGTTTATTTTACATGTTGCTTTTCCAATAGTTTTTACATACATTACTCAATAATTTTAGGAGTTTTAGTCGACTTCGAGATCAAGAAACACGTTTTCTACTTCTTGAATTCGTGTTCTTGATTGTTCTTGGGATCTTGATTCCTGTTCTTGGATTATTGAAGCTTGTTTTCATTACATTGTAAGAATCTTTTCTCTTTATGATGAATATAACTTTCTTCTCTTCTTCTACAAGCATGATTAACTAAACCTCCCACAACTAGGGTTGTGGGAGCCATGGCTAAAGTAGCAATATAGATTCCGGGTAGCAACGGGTTCAAGATATATGTTGTCACGTTGTTAATCATTCATGCATAACGTTTTCTAGTGGTTGCAAACATTAGAACATGCCTAGGTTTAATTTGCTTGAGTAAAGATATTAAAACCGGGAAACTTGATTAACGACGAGGATTCGAGACTATTAACTCTCGTCTTATGATTAATGTTGTAACTAGATTAATCTACTTGATGTTTAGGATTGAAATATAAAAAGCACACCTTTTCAAGTTCGAGAGAATTGAAAAGTAAATTTGTCTATTTGGTTGAGAAACGTTTAGACGATACCATTAATTCAATCACATCGTGACACGCATATAGAAAGAACCCAATTAAGCCTAGAATCGACATTGTTACTAACGCCATGGTAAAAACTTCCCTAGTTCATTCTCCTATTGATTAATTCTCATACATTATTATTTGCTTTTGCTCATACAAAAACCCCCCCTTTTATTTACCGGAAACTATTGACTATTAGTCACATACTTCACTAACGACTTGAACTTTCACCATATTCTATTTGGGATCGACCCCAACCTTTGTTGGGTTCTTTATTTGACTATGACCGCTTACGCTTCTTAATTAGAGGTGTAGTTTGGGCGTTATCAAAAAGTGGCGCCGTTGCCGGGGAATACGGTTGTTTGTTAAGTCCGGTGTGTTTATTTGACTCTTAGTCATACTTTCCTGCTTTTACGTTTATTTGTTGTTTTTGTTTTTGACAGGGTACAGAGTTGTACCCGGCACTCGGGGGAATCAACAGTACCCTACGACCCCGAGCTTGCTAGAACGTTAAGGCAAAATATGGCCACACAACAAGAGGCAGCAAGGCTCGCTGCGGAACTGCAGGCCCAACAAAATCTGAATGCTGGTGGTCTGCAGCACGACGTTATGATGAATGATGAGGATAACGACTTGGATGGAGTTGGCGCTACGGGCGCCATTGTTGTTCCACCGCTACCGCCCGGAGCCAAGTTCAACATCACTAGCATGATGATTCAGTTGTTGAACTTGAGAGGAGTATTCCGTGGAGCAGCTGGTGACGATCCAAACCGTCACTTAATGAACTTCGTGGGTATCTGCAAGTCGTTTGAACTGTCGGGCGTGAGTCAGACAGCGATCAGGCTCAGGTTGTTTCCATTGTCTCTGTCTGATGAGGCAGCGTTATGGTTGACAGAACTGACCCCCGACTCTATCGCAACTTGGGGAGAGTTGAAAGGAGCTTTCCTAGAAAGGTTCTTTCCTCTCTCTAGGATGATACAGTTGAGGGACGAGATTAGCAATTTCAGGCAGCAACCTCACGAAGCATTGCACGAGACCTGGCTGTGATTCAAGAAGAAGCTAACACAATGCCCGAACCATCAATTGAACGATGAGTTTTTGATGCAGACATTCTACAGGGCACTCAATTCGGCTACCAAGCCGACGTTAGACAACGCAGCAGATGGAGCGTTTATGGGTCGCACTTTTGCCGATGCCACAGCTATTTTGGACAGGCTCACCAAAACCAACAGGGCCTGGCATACACGTGATTCAGAGGTACCAGCTAGTACTTATGCAGTTGGTGTGTCAGCGGAACAGCGTAGAAAAGAGGAAGAACGGGACCAAGACATGGCCCATCTAAAGACGCAAATGGACCTCTTGACCAAGCACTTGATGTCAAGAAGTATTGAGAAGGTGAAAGTCGTGGGTTCGCAAGGTAGAGCAGCCGAGGTTGAATCGAATGAGGAGGCCAACTATTTAGGGGGTTTCCAGGCCAATGGCTAGGGAAACCAAGGTCGGAACTATCAGAGAGACAACCACTATGAGAAAGGCGGCTACAAAGATCGCGACCAAAGAAACTGGAGGAATAACACCGATAGAGGTGGGTTGTATATACCACCTGGTAATCGGGACAAAGCTGGCAACGAGGCAGAGACGTCCAAACTTGAGAACATGATGGCGAAGATGCTGCTGAAGGTGGAATCGACTGACTCTGGGATAAAGGAGATGAAGACTGAATTATCAGCATTGAGTCAGTTAGTGGGTTCACATTCCACCTCGATCATGCAATTAGAGCAGCAAGTGGGGCAAATCTCGGCATCTCTGAACCAAAGGAAGACAGGTACCTTGCCGAGTGACACGATTCACCCGAGGAATGACGCGAGTTGTATGGCGATCACAACAAGAAGTGGTAAAACATTACCGGAATCATATCCTGTAATTCAGACTCAAGGTGATGTTGTGGATGATGAAGGCGGTAGAGGAGGAAACTCAAAAGCCCGCAGATAAAAGCAAGGAAGCTGAAAAGCTTCCAACTATGATGCCGCGACCACCACCTCCTTTCCCGCAACGTTTGAAGAAGAAAGCTGACGATGGTAAGTTCCTGAACTTCATGACCATGCTGAAGCAGATTTCAATAAACATACCACTGGTGGAAGCGCTTGAACAAATGCCCGGTTATGCCAAGTTCATGAAGGACTTGATTACAAAGAAGAGGTCGGTAAGTTTTGAACCGGAAGACAACCTCCAGTCAAGGACTTGATTACAAAGAAGAGGTCGGTAAGTTTTGAACCGGAATACAACCTCCACCACTGCAGCGCCATTTCCTCAAGGTCGTTAGTCAAAAAGAAGGAAGATCCAGGTGCTTTCACTGTTCCCTGTACTATCGGGAAGCTCAACTTCAGAAGAGCATTATGTGATCTTGGTGCTAGCATCAACTTAATGCCGCTAGCGGTCTATAAACAATTGGGTTTAGGAGCTCCTAAACCAACATCCATGAGAGTAATGATGGCTGACCGCTCAGTAAAGCGACCTGTGGGAATATTGTCTGATGTGCTAGTAAAGATCGGTAAGCTTATCTTCCCAGCTGACTTTGTGATCTTGGATTGCAAAGTAGATTTTGAAGTTCCCATAATCTTGGGACGACCTTTGTTAGCCACGGCTAGAGCACTGGTTGACATGGAAAGAAATGAACTGACCTTCAGGCTAAACAATGAAGTGGTCAAGTTTGATTTGTCCAAATTGATGAAGCAACCAAGTGACATGAGGGTGGTCGCGGTCATCAATGTTATTGAGGAAGTCCCTGCGGATGTGTATCCTGAGGATAAGGGTTTTCCTGAAACCCGAGCTGTTATGAAAGTAAGGTCGCGATTGCAAGAGGACGAGCAGGTAAAGAAGAGCGGTGAAAATAGATCAAGAAAACGAAAATACCGCAAGAGAATCTGCAAAGAAAGAGCAAAGAAATTATCGCGACTAGCGATGGAGCCCAAAGAGGAAGCTGGAACGCCACACTCCATCGAGTTCTCCTGCTTTGGAGACCCTGGCGGTCTCCAACATCATTCCAGAATCTGAGTCCTATCGACTTCACAGGTATTCCTTTCTCTCACAGTTTTTAGCTTTCATATGGATGCATTGGGGACAATGCATGAGTCTAAGTTGAGGGTGTGGGGAAACCGGTGAGTCACCACCGAGGGTTTTTGTTGCCGTGTTTCTTTTCCCTCCGGTGTGCTATCTAGTAGAACCAGCATGTTTAGGTTGTTATTTTAAATTTGTTTTTAGTGTCTATAGTGATAAAGCATGGCGTTTTTGTTGCTAAAAAGAAGCCCCTTTAAAAATTTTCTGGTTTTGTACTTATGTTGAAACGATTAACTGTCTGGATCTTTGGATTTCATTATATGATTATGATTAGAATGAGTATGCTTAAGCCGAGCGGTTGTTTGATAGTTGGTAGTGGTATGGTTTCTTGGTGCCAAGTGTGTGTGAGCATATTGTTATAAATTCTTACTTTGTGCATGCATCTAGAACTTGCCCGGTCTATTTTGTTAAGTTTGAAGTTTGGTTGCTTAGGAAAGGATCACAGGCCCTTTTTGTATGCAGTCCACTTAACCTAAAAGACCGTCCAAATATAAATAATTCCTTTGATCCCTGTTTGAGCCATAATTGATCTTATTCTTTCAATAACCTGTCACCGTTCCTGTTTAACTTTGAAACCCTATTTTGGCCCTGGTCCTTCCTTGGACATCGTGCACCTCAACTCAGGCAATCAGCCTAAGTTGAGGGTGGCTACTATAGAGGTAAACCCTGTTTTGGCCCTGGTCCTTCCATGGACATTGTGCACCTCAACCCAGGCAATCAGCCTAAGTTGAGGGTGGCTACTATAGAGGTGAATGATAAGAAAAAGAGGATAGTGAAGATTGGTTGTGAATAGAATGAAAATTCGGGTGTGTGCCTAAGAAAAAAAAAAGAGGAAAAAGATCGAAAAAGTAATAAAAAGAATTGTCAAAATAAAGAGGTCGCACCCGTAGCTAGAAATAAGGAAATAAAAAGGTGAATAAGGATGGAAAAAGTAAAGTCATGTGGTAATAAGACGTCGGTAGTTCCAAGGAGGGCTTAGTCACCAACCCCTAAATGTATCCTACCTGCACCTGAAGCCTCATTACAAGCCAAAACAAGTCCTGTAGTGATCCTGAGCGGCTTTCTGAAGAACTGAAATAGAATAGTAAGGGCAAGCCTATGGTATCGCATGTGCATTGTTTGAAATCGTTTGTGAGTGTGAGCGCTTACCTAGTCCCAAAGCTTGTGTGTGGGATTTCTTTGTGGTGAGGGCACCAAGATTTCTGTATTGTCTTTGATTGTTAGGATAGTTGCGCGTGCATATGTAAAGTGTTCTATCATATCGGAATGACATGTTTGGATCCTTGCAAGTTAGTATTTCATACATTTGTGTGCTACTAGGGAGCTTGATATGAAATTGAATAAGCATTAAATGACCATGAGTTGCTAGAGACACGAGTTTGTTTTCTTAGTTGAGTCATCGTATGGTTTTCTTTTATGTCATGTTGCTTGAGGACAAGCGAACGTTTAAGTTGAGGGTGTTGATGTGCCACCAATTTACGGCACTTTCAACTCCTTCTAACTAAGAACAATCGTACGTTTTCAAGCAACCGTCGTCGTTTTTGATGTGTTTATGGTGTATTTTCAGGAAATGGAGACAAACATGGAAACGAAATGAAATACGAGAAAAAGAGCATTTTGGATAAGAGTGACGGCCTGAGTGACGGCCCGTCACACATGTGACGGTCCGTCATAGCGACCGTCAAGTGAAGGCAGTGGACTGCCTAAGGGTGACGGTACCGGCGACGGTCCGTCGAGCCAGTGACGGTCCGTCAGCCGGGCCGTCACACCAAAACAGTGTCGCGCCAAAGGCAGCCCGCGATTAGGATTCCTACCGTGTTTGGGATTGGGTTTCCTAGACTCCTATAAATACCCTATGTTAGGTTTATTTTACATGTTGCTTTTCCAATAGTTTTTACATACATTACTCAATAATTTTAGGAGTTTTAGTCGACTTCGAGATCAAGAAATACGTTTTCTACTTCTTGAATTCGTGTTCTTGATTGTTCTTGGGATCTTGATTCTTGTTCTTGGATTATTGAAGCTTGTTTTCATTACATTGTAAGAATCTTTTCTCTTTATGATGAATATAACTTTCTTCTCTTCTTCTACAAGCATGATTAACTAAACCTCCCACAACTAGGGTTGTGGGAGCCATGGTTAAAGTAGCAATATAGATTCCGGGTAGCAACGGGTTCAAGATATATGTTGTCACGTTGTTAATCATTCATGCTTAACGTTTTCTAGTGGTTGCAAACATTAGAACATGCCTAGGTTTAATTTGCTTGAGTAAAGAGATTAAAACCGGGAAACTTGATTAACGACGAGGATTCGAGACTATTAACTCTCGTCTTATGATTAATGCTGTAACTAGATTAATCTACTTGATGTTTAGGATTGAAATATAAAAAGCACACCTTTTCAAGTTCGAGAGAATTGGAAAGTAAATTTGTCTATTTGGTTGACAAACGTTTAGACGATACCATTAATTCAATCACATCATGACACGCATATAGAAAGAACCCAATTAAGCCTAGAATCGACATTGTTACTAACGCCATGGTAAACACTTCCCTAGTTCATTCTCCTATTGATTAATTCTCATACATTATTATTTGCTTTTGTTTATACAAAAAACCCCCCTTTTATTTACCGGAAACTATTGACTATTAGTCACATACTTCACTAACGACTTGAACTTTCACCATATTCTCTGTGGGATCGACTCCAACCTTTGTTGGGTTCTATATTTGACTACGACCGCTTACGCTTCTTAATTAGAGGTGTAGTTTGGGCGTTATCACTTACCTTCACAGTAGCCACCCTCAACTTAGGCGATTTGCCTGAGTTGAGGTGCACAATGTCCAGGGAGAGACCAGGGCCAAACTAAAAATTCATAGAAAACAGGGAAGGTGATTAGGCTAAACAACAAAAAGGGTCAATTTAGGCTCAACATCAGTGATCAAAAGGTATTCAAATTGTTTGGACGGTCATTTAGGTTGAAGTGGACTATTTCAAAAATGACCTATGGTCCTTTCCTAACCAACCATCCTACAACCTAGGCAAGACTAACCGGGCAAGTTCTAGATGGGCACACAATGCAAGAACAGTACGAATGCAGCTCACACACACATGGCACAGAGTACAACAATCACATGCTAACTATCAAGTTCATACTCTAGCATAAGCCATTCATCAGATCGATTAACATAATGTCATGCACATATCTATAATGGCCAGTCTATCAAAAATAGATAATCTCATGTTCACACAAAATTTAGAGGGGTCTCTATTTTTTAATCAAAATCCAGTTCAAAATCGTACCATAGACTGCGCTAAGTTCCTTTTCTTCTTTTACTATACACAACCTATACTAAACATGCCGGTTCAACTGAAATTAAAGGTCCTTAGGGAAAGAACACAGGAAAGAAAACCCCAATGACTCGGGTATCATTTAGATACCCTCATGGGTTGCCTCCCATGCAGCGCCTAATTTAATGTTGTGGCATGATGTGAGTTTTTTGGCTACTTAAACTTGGCCAAAACACTCTACAAAACAACCTAAATGACCAAGCTGCCCCTACCCTATCAAGAAGGATTGTGCATTGTCCCCAATGCACTAGAAAAATAGTAAAACAAGGGATATAAGGCATACATGTGGTGCCTAAGCGTGGTCATCAGGTGTAGTAGTAACCAGGCATACTGGATTGATGCCCGCAGTCGTATCTCTAATAGAGGCCGCCACCATAGAACTCTCAACAACATCATCAACTACCAGAGCAACATCGTCACCACGAACTCCCATAATAGGGTGTAAAGAAGTTTCATCTGTGGTGCCCGAAACACCACTTCCCTTGCCACCCATACAAATGGAATCAATACAAATTTGCTGGGTGGCTAGGGATTCTTTAAGTACCGCTGCTTCTCTCTTCAACCTCTTCTTCTCAGCTTTATCTTCTTTTCTCTTCTACGATTTCGGACTCAATGGGGCATCCTCCCCCTCTTCCTGAACCCTTTTGTCCTTTCTCTTCCTCTTTTTAGTAGGTTCAGTAACCGGTGCTATCTGCTCATGAGGGGGGAGTCTTCCAATAAGTCAATGAATGAGTCATCTTCCATGGTCACAACTTATGGCAACTAAATGTTTGGCACCTGCTACTTCTAAAGTGCCTCGATATCGGCTCTGGCTTTTGCAAGCTCAGTCAATATGGCAGTAAGGTCTGGCGCAGTCAATGTATGCAGCCGCTCATTCACTCTTATCTCAATCCTGTCTAAGCGATCATTCATTCAGTTAATAGAACTCTGAACAGGGGCCAACGCATCAACTATTTCTCTACAGATCAAAGGTTTTACGGAGTTTGAGAACCGCTTGATCTGCTCATCCACATGAAAGGTTGTTTTAGCAACCTTGCTGAAAAACTCACTTGTGAAGAAGAGTGAAGGACCTGGCTTATTAGATGATGTAGCATGAGCTGATGTAGATGGACTAGGTGCAGTGGCTGATGGGGTAGATGTAGTGGTAGCCATATCATCAAACACAGCCAACGCATTGGCTGCCACATCTCCACTAGGCTTGGGGAAGAGAGTACTGCCAGATGCAGTAGAGTGGTCCCTACCCTTTGCCATGGGGTTAGTCGTATCCCGAATAAGGGTGATATCCTGGAAGCTTATAGCATGTACGGTCCTATCAACTCTCAGAATCTCGAGTACCTCGGTTGCTTGGCACAACTGAGTGATGAGGCAAGGAAATGGGAGAGATGTGGACATCTGCAAGGTACATTCGTTGAGTTCCTCCGAAATGATGTGGGTAATGATAATATCATACTGGGACATGATGGATGCAACTAAAATTTCCCGATCTAGTGTTAGTGTGTTATTGGCAGTAGTTAATACCAGCCGGTGTCATACTACAGACCACCAAAATTTACCAGCCATACTCAAGTACGCATTTGTGATTTTTAATACCTTTGTCGTCAGCCAAGTTGGGTTCCTGTCAGTGATAACTGAGGCAATCCACTCAATAAGTGCTTGCTTACATTTGTGCTTCTCTAATTGGGAATCAAGGTCTGACTAAGTGGTTGGTGCAATAAAATCTGAGTCATATATGAAGCGTTGTATGGTGCGCTCAGAGATATAACCCTGTGCCCCACGAACTTGCACTCTGTCCCGTGTTGGCTACATCATTAGAATCTTTCCTTTTTCATAATTGTTTATCAAGCTGGCGGCATAAGCCGCATAGAACTCATAGACAAGAATCGGATTATATAGGCAACCTAGCCAACTCATCCATTGGAAACCATAGTGATCGTACAACTCTTTGATGTCAGCCATGTCATTCAGCGCAGCGGACCTGATCTCAACTTTTTCATGTATGCTTCTCCTTGGTTTCCCTTTTTTATTTAGTGCCAAACCTTTAGTAAATATCTAGGAGGTACCCTCTATTTCCCATCTAACTCTGTCCCACACCCCTGTGGTTTTTCATCTGAAATTTGGGGGAACTTGCGACTCTGTTGCAGCAAGGGCCTCTTCACCGAATTTGCTAGCATTTTCATCCTAACTCTGGCTAGCACTTTCTGAATCTGACTCTGAACCTTCATTTTTCTTGCTGCCCGAGGCTATAGCCTCTCCAGATTCAGACTCACCTGTACCGCTCTCTTGAGGTGATGAACTAGACCCACCCTCTCTTTCTTCAGACTGAGAAGGGGTGGCCTGTGCTTGGACCTTCGCTTGCCGCCTAGTGGTCTGAGGTATTGCTTCTAGGTCAGAGTCTATAGTATAAACCTCCTCAGATCCACTGTCTTCTAACTCAGAGGCTTCATCTTATAGTTGTCTTTTCTTTCTAATCATCGCCTCTGAGTCCTTGGCTGCGACCTTCTTCTGGGTATTCTTTGGTGGTATGATACCTGCAGGGTGGAATTCATTAGTACAGGATAATCACACAAAACAGAAGCAAAGATGCTGCAAGCACAGACTATGGGTTGGTCTACAACCTATAAAACAAAAGTACAGTTCATGAACCAATTCGTGGTTCCAGGAACTCATTTCAGTATCAAGGACTATGGCACAGTTGACGGACTGTGGTTTGAAACCACGAGTCTGTCTTATGAGTCGTCCTTTATACTCAGAGCATGATCATATTTTTAACAATTGGTTTAGTGACCACGAGTCAGTTGACGTGCCATAGTTCAGTACTATGGTCTGTCCTGTGAATCGTACTTCTTTGTCAGAGGCAAACTTTGAAGAAACCTAAAGTATGCATGAAAGAATGGTTTGTAATGAGAGTTATGGTCTGTAGTTTCACTCATAATTTCTGGGCATCAGAATTTCTTCAATCAAAAATTCCCTCCTACTTAATTTTAAACCGTTCAATCAATTTTTATCAACTTAAATTCCCCTTTAGGGCCCATTACACACTACTGATCTATCACATTCACCTAGGGTTCCATATTTTGAGTTTTTAAATCAAAATAGGAGCCATAACCTTCAGTTTAGTTCAAGAAAAGAGGACTTAGAATGGGGGAAGATAAACTTAACCTTTGATGATCGACTCTCTCTTCAGAAAAAACAAAATGAAGTGATGGATTTTGAGCTTGTTGTAGTTAGATTCACTTGTGGAGATTTGGGGAAGAGTTTGAGTTGATTTAGGAGTACCTATTGTGGAAGGGAAGAGAAATAAATGAGTCAGGTCGGGTCTTGATTTTTTAGAACTAACCCGCGACCCAACTTACTTACTGTACCTGGGACCGACGAGTTGAAACTACGGTCCATTCTTTGGAACGATGGTCCATAGTCCAACTTGTGGTTTTGTGTTTTGAACTTACCTGCTCCTAAGGATGACAACATAATATACGGTCTATCATTCCAAAGAACGGATCATCTTGTCGAATCATCATTTGTTTCATCAGAGGCCTATTAATGTTGCTCCAGGAACCACGAGTTGGTCGACAGTCCATCGTTTTAAAGCACGGACCATAAAATCATTCGTGATTTCTAGGGACTCCTGCAGTGGTATTCTTTTCTTCTCTACTGCACAGAAAACAAACATTAATCTTATGTTGCCTCCTAAGTAACAACTGATTTAATGTCATGGCATGACGCGAGTGTTTTGGCTACTCAGACTTCGCCAAAACACTTTTACAAGGGTAAATATAACAAAAGACAAAGAAAAAATCCATGGATTGCCTGCTATGTAGCGCCTGATTTAACGTCGCGGCACGACGCAGGTTGCTTGATTACTCAGACTTCATCAAGCTCCTTGGGTGGGATAAATTCATCAAGGCACCAGGCTTCAATTGTTTTGAGCTCCTCTGCCATGCCAAAATAATCTTTAATCCGCTATCCATTAGCCTTGAACCTTTTTCCTTCATGATTTTCAAGCTCAACAGCCCCATGAGGAAACACTTGTACCACCTTGAATGGTCCAATCCACCTGGACTTCAACTTTCTAGGAAACGAGCAAAGTCTAGAATTGAAAAGCAGGACCAAGTCACCCGGCTGGAAGTTTCTCTTTTCTATCTTCTGGTCATGGTACAACTTCATCTTCTTTTTATACAAGGCTGAACTCTCATATGCATTCAAACGGAACTCATCCAACTCATTCAATTGCCCAAGCTATTGCAATGATGCCTTAGACCAATCTAAGTTCAGCTTCTTCAATGCCCACATGGTCTTATGTTCTAACTCAATCGGAAGATGGCACTCCTTACCAAACACAAGCTGATATGGTGACATACCTGATGTGCCGCCACTTTATGGCACTTTCGACTCCTTTAAACTAAGAACAATCGTACGTTTTCAAGCAACCGTTGTCGTTTTTGATGGTTTTATGTTATATTTGTAGGAAATGGAGGCAAACGTAGAAAAGGAAGGAAATACGATTAAAAGCGCACCACTGCTTAAGAGTGACGGCCACCATGACGGTCCGTCACACATGTGACGGTCCGTCATAGAGACCGTCAAGTGGAGGCTGCCCACGGCCTAGTGGTGACGGTCCAGGCGACGGTCCGTCAAGCCAGTGATGGTCCGTCAGTCAAACCGTCACCCTGAGGCAGCACCACTGCCTAGTGGTGACGGCCACCGTGACGGTCCGTCAAGGAGGTGACGGTCCATCACCCAAGCCGTCAGGTTGAGACAGAACGCGACGCGGAATCCAAATGTTTTTGGGTTTTCTTCCTGGACTTTTATAAATACCCTATCTTAGGTTTATTTTAAGAATACACTTACCAATACATTACCCAATAGTTTTAGGAGTTTTTGAGCGATTTTGGAGAGAGGAAACACGCTACACACGTTTTCCTCCTCCTTGAATCTTGTTCTTGATTTGTTCTTGGGATCTTGGTTTTTCTTGTTCTTGGATAATTGAAGATTGTTTTCACTATATTGTAAGGATCTCTTCTCTTTATTATGAATACAATTCTCTTCTCTTTTCTTTATAGCATGATTAACTAAACCTCCCACAACTAGGGTTGTGGGAGCCATGGCTAAAGTAGCGATATAGATTCCGGGTAGCGACGGGTTCAATATATATGAGTGTCACGTTATTAATCATTCATGCTTAACGTTTTCTAGTGGTTGCAAACATTAGAACATGCCTAGGTTTAATTTGCTTGAGTAAAGAGATTAAAATCGGGAAACTTGATTAACGACGAGGATTCGAGACTACCAACTCTCGTCTTATGATTAATGCTATAACTAGATTAATCTACTTGATGTTTAGGATTGAAATCTAAAAGCATACCTTTTCAAGTTCGAGAGAATTGAAAAGTAAATTTGTCTATTTGGTTGAGAAACGTTTAGACGATACCATTAATTCAATCACATCGTGACACGCTTATAGAAAGAACCCAGTTAAGCCTAGAATCGACATTGTTACCAACGCCATGGTAAACACTTCCCTAGTTCATTCTCCTATTGACTATCTCGCATACATTATTGTTTGTTTTGTTTACAATTTGATCGCACAAAATCCCCCCTTTTTACCGGAAACTATTGACCATTAGTCAACTAATTCACTAAAGACTTAACTTTCACCATATTCTCTGTGGGATCGACCCCAACCTTTGTTGGGTTCTATATTTAACAACGATCGCTTACGCTTCGTAATTGGAGTGGTACTTTGAGCGTTATCAATACCTATTGGGGTCTTGAATGCAGTCTGGTAGGCCCACAAAGCATCATCTAACTTCCGCAACCAATCCTTTCTATTGGAATTGACAGTCTTGGGCAGGATTGACTTTATCTCTCTGTTGGAAACCTCTACTTGCTCACTCGTCTAAGGATGATAAGGGGTTGAAACTCTGTGTTTTACTCCATATTTCTCAATCAAAGCATGAAACAACCTGTTGCAAAAGTGAGAGCCTCTATCACTAATTATTGCCCTTGGCATACCAAACCTGGAGAAGATGTTCGTTTTCAAGAATGTTGTGACACACTTGCCTTCATTACTGGGAAGCGCAACTGCCTCTACCCACTTAGATACATAGTCCACAGCCACCAATATGTACCAGTTTCCATTGGACATCACAATAGGACCTATGAAGTCTATACCCCAAACGTCAAACAGCTCAATCACAAGGATGGGATTAAGAGGAAGCTCATGCCTCCTTGATATACCTCCTTCCCTTTGACATCTGCTGCAAGCCTTAGCACACTCATGGGTATCTTTGTGAATAGTTGGCCAATAGTAGACACATTACAATATCTTGTGTGCATTTCGTATACCACTCTGATGACCCCTAACAGGGGATGAATGGCAAGCCTCTAGTATCTCTATCATCTCAGATTCAGGCACACATCTCCGGATCATAGTATCAGTACACACATGGAACAAGAATAGCTCTCCCAGAAGTATTTCTTGATATCAGACATGAACTTTCTTCTTTGGTGGACAGACATATCATCAGGCACCAAATCACTTGCCAAATAGTTGGCAATGTCAGCAAACCATGGAATCAAATCTTGAAAAGCGGATAACACTTGTTCATCAGGAAACCAGTCATCTATCTCCTGCTCATCATTCAGCTTCAACAAAGCTTCTTCCTCTAATCTAGACAAGTGATTTGCTAACTGATTCTCTGTGACCTTTCGGTCCTTAACTTCAAAGTAAAACTCTTGTAGCAGCAAAACCCACCTATTCAGTCTAAGCTTAGCATCTTTCTTAGCCATTAGGTAACAAAGAGTTGCATGGTCCGTGTGCACCACCACCTTGGTGCCAAGCAAATAGGATCTAAACTTCTCAAACGTAAAGACCATAGCAAGTAGCTCATGTTCAATGACAGTATAATTCTTTTGAGCCGGGTTAAGTGCTTTGCTAGCGCAGTATATAGGATGAAGAATCTTTTCGCGTCTCTGGCCTAGAACTTCTCCTAGTGCCACTCCACTAGCATCGCACATAACCTCAAAAGGTTGAGACCAATCTGGAGAAATAATGATGGGAGCATAGACCAACTTTTCTTTAAGGAATTCGAATGCCTTCAGACATGCATCATTAAACACAAACTTTACCTCCTTCTCAAATAACTTGCACAATGGATTAGCAATTTTGGAGAAGTCCTTGATAAACCTCCTATAGAAACCAGCATGCCCTAAAAAGCTCTGAATCCCCTTTACAGAAATTGGTGGAGGCAATTTTTCAATCACCTCAATCTTCACTTTGTCAACCTAAATACCCTTCTTAGAGATCCGATGGCCAATTACTATACCCTCTGTCACCATGAAGTGACACTTTTCCCAGTTCAGCACTAGGTTGAACTCTTCACATCATTTCAACACATAAATCAGATGATCCATACAATCTTCAAATCGCCAACTACCAAAAAGTCATCCTTAAATACCTCAATAGTGTCCTCCACCATGTCTGAGAAAATAGACATCATGCAACGCTTAAATATTGTTGATGCATTGCATAAACCAAAAGGCATCCTCTTGAAAGCGAATGTCCAATATGGATAGGTGAAAGTGGTCTTCTCTTGATCCTCTGGAGCAATTGAGATCTAATTGTATCCCGAATAACCATCAAGAAAACAATACCATTCTCTTTCAGCAAGACGGTCTAACATTTGATCTATGAACGGTATTAGAAAATGGTCCTTCTTGGTCCAAGCATTCAGTTTCCTGTAATCCATGTATGTGCGCCATCCTGTGACTGGCCTTATTGGAATTAATTCATTTTTTGCATTTGGTACTACAGTAATCCACCCTTCTTCGACACATACTGAACTGGGCTCACCTACTTGTTGTTCGTAATAGGGTAAACCACACCTGCATCCAGTTACTTTATGATCTCCTTCTTGACAACCTTTTGCATAGGCTGATTCAACCTATACTGGTGCTCAATACTCAAAATACAATCTGGTAAGAGCTGAATTTTATGTGTACAAATTCTAGGTGGAATCCCAATGATGTCGGCAATGGACTAACCAATGGCCCTTTTGAACTTTCTCAACACAGAAACCAGAGCTTCAACTTGCCCTTCAACTAAATCTGCAGCAATAATAACTGGTAAAGTCTCATTAGCTCCTAAGAACATGTACCAAAGATAAGCTGGAAGCACTTTGAGCTCTAAGACTGGAGGCTCCTCAATAGATGGCCTGGCAAGCGGTGTCTGTCTATTTTTCAAGTCCAAGTCAATCTTTTTTAGAGCATAGTTGTAAGACCCTATACCTGTTAGTGCTTCAACTATATCGTCATACTCCTCAATATCATCTCCTTCAAAATTCATAATCACCACCGCAAGTGCCTCAATACTAAGTCTCTTTTCAACATGCACAATTAACTGATCTTTATCAACCACATCAATAACTGAAACCACTCGCATGTTGTCATAATGCTTCATAGACTGGCAAACATTAAAAGTAACTACCTCATCATTCAATTTGAACTTCATCTTTCCAGTCTCTAAATCAACCAACGCGCATCCTGTAGCAAGGAATGGTCATCCCAAGATGATGGGGACCTCAAAATCCACTTTGAAGTCAAGAATCACAAAGTCCACAGAGAAGATGAAAGTATAAACTTCCACAAGCACATCATAGAGAATCCCTACAGGCCTTTTCACAGTACGATCTACCATAAAAAGCTGGATTATAGTCAGTTTAGGGGCTCCCAAGCCCAGCTATTTAAACACTGCTAGTGGCATCAGATTAATACTAGCACCCAGATCACACAATGCCTTAGCAAAGTAGAATGCTCCAATCGTGCAAGGAATAGTAAAAGCTCCCGGATCTTCCTTCTTCTGCACCAAAGAACGAGATGCTATTGCACTACAATGGTGCAAATTATCAGTTGGTTCAAAGCTCACCATCCTCTTCCTAGTCACCAGATCATTCATGAATTTAGCATATCCAGACATCTGCTATAATGCTTCAACTAAAGGAATATTGACTGAAATTTATTTTAGCATAGAGATGACTTTGTGAAATTTGTCGTCCTCAACCTTTTTCTTCTATCTCTGTGAGTAAAGTGGAGGAGGAAATGGCATGGGTTTCAGGACCAATGCAACATATTTATTCTTTGCTTTTGACTCAGAAGACTTCCTCTCACTTGGCCCTTTACTATTATCCTTTTCCTCAGACTCGACCACAATTTCAGCATCATCCTTCTTAGACTCGGATGGCTCATCAACAACTATAGGCATACGAGGGTTAATAGTCTGTTTTCCACTTTAGGTAGTCACAGCCATAACCTATCGATCATTTTTTGGATTCTGAATGGTGTCACTTGGGAGAGTGCCCTTTTGACACAGATTTATGCTAGTAGATACCTGGTGCATCTAGGTCTCAAGTTGCTTTATGGAAATGGAATGGGACTCCACCCTCTGACTAATACCTGAAAGGTTAGCTTGCATCTCTTTCATGCTTGCATCCATAATTTCAACCTTTTGAAATACCTCGTTAAGCAGCTCCCTCATAGTTGTCTATTCAGGTCTATCTTTATAATTTCCAGGAGGGACATATAGACCCCCTCTATCATTCTTGTAGCTATCCTTTTTATACCAATCACCATCCCTGTCTCTAGCTCTGCTTCTGTCTCTGTAATCGGACCGATTGTAGTTGTCATCTCTATCTCTGTTCTGACCTTGATTTCCTTGGCTAGAGGCCTGGAAACCCGCCCCTTGATTGTTCAGATAACTAACTTATTCATCGGATAAGTACTTATATGGCCTTGGTGCTTTACCATGTGAACCGATGTCTTTTACCTTTTCTATTCCCTCATCTAGGATTTTCTTTGCAATTAAATCAATGTTTGTCTTCATTTCAGCAACTTCTTGTTTGAGGTCTTGCAACTCATGAAATTCAGTGGACTTTCCAACCCTATATGTACCTGCTGGGGTCTCAAAATCTCTAGTGTGTCATGCTCTGTTGGTCTTGGTGACTCTATCAAGCATCTCAGAAGCTTCAAAATAAGAATTATCCATGAATGCTCCTCCAGTTACAGTGTCAGCTATAGCTTTTGTGTTGGCATTCAATGCTTTGTAAAAGATCTCCATAAGATGCCTTGAAGGGATTCCGTGTCTCGGAACATTTTTCAACTCTTTATTAAACCTCAACCATGTCTTATACAATGCCTTCGCAGGTAGTTGTTTAAAGTTATAGACTTCTTGTTTCAGCTTCAACATCCGAGATGGAGGAAAGAACCACTCTAGAAATTGAGTCTTCAACTCGTGCCATGTGTATATGAAATTATTAGGCAATTCTGATAGCAACACAGTTGCCTCGTCAGTCAATGAGAAAGGGAACAGTCTCAGTATAATAGCATTTTGCCCCACTCCTGGTAGATTATACGCTTTGCAAATTTGAGTAAAGTTTTTCACATGTAGATTTGCATCTTCTATAGGTTTTCCAGCATATATCTCCCTCAGGTTTAGTAACTGGATTATGGTACTGGTGATGTCGAACTTTGTTCCATCAGTCAGTGATGGCAACACTATCAGTCCAGTAATGCTCAGTTCCTCCACATCCTTCTCATCATCATCATATTACCGAGGAGCATGCCTCGGCTGCCGTGGATGTCGGTCCCGATTCTGTGGCAAATTTCATCTAGTTGCTGCCTCATCTCTCACAGCTTTTCTTGCTTGCTCCGCTATTGCATTTCAGGCTGCTAGGTCAACTGCAATTTGAGCATCTTCAGCAGCAAGGGCATCTTCTCCTTCCTTTTATCTCTGTTCAGCTTCATCCAATAACCGAGCTGTGATATGTTCCGATGTCTCATGCTCTCCCTCTTTAGCCATGTGTCTCAAGGTCCTAGAGAGCTCAAGATCATATGGGATCAAGGTATTGCCTTGACTCCTTGGGCTAGGCATTCACAAGTATGCAACCTGCATAACAAAACAAAAATAACAGAAAAACTAAAATCAGGAAATAAGGACTAATAGTGAAATAAACACATTTTCTCTTAGTCTTAAACCGTATCCCCGGAAATGATGCCAAAATTTGACACGCTGAAATTACACCTCCTTTTAGATATGTAAGTGATCGCTGTTCAAATGTAGAACCCAACGAAGGTTGGTGTCGATCACATAAAGAATATGGTAGGACTATGGTTGATTAGTGTTTAATTGCGCTGTTAGCCATTTATTTCCCTACGAAGGGGGGTTTTAAGTGACAAGTAATAATTGTAACTAGAATGTAAACAAGTAATACGTGATAGTTTTAAGAGTTGTAATCAATGATAGAAGCGACTAGGGTAGTGTTCCCCATGAGATCATAACTTAGTAAGGCATTTGTACTTAGTAAACTAGATTGGTTCTTAGCATGCAGAATCAGTAAGTTAGGTTCACCTAAATCCTTGGTCCGGAAAATACATAAATTTCACCACACACCTTGGTTCGGCCGTGGTTATGTTGTACTAACCCTTACCCTGGATCCCAGATTAGCTATTCCTGGATAAGGTCAAGCTATTAGAAGAGGGTTGGTAGCCTCAAATTTCCGTTGTTAAACAACCATTTTCCCATTTGTTACCTCCTTGGTCCGGCAAGTAAGGATAAGCCGAGTTCTAACGTTGGCCACCATTAAAAAGCAATCAAAACGAAGGAAAGAACAATACATGCATAAACACCATCCTAGAATACCCAAGTACTTTACCCACTTCGTTAATCCTTCATGGTTCCCACAAGCCTAGTTGTGGATTTATCTACTCATGTGCATAAGTAAACAATCAGAAGTTATTGGTGCATTCATGATCATATACTTACAATAAGAAGTAAAGAAATCCATGAACTTGAATAGATAAAGATGGAAGTAAGAACAATGCACTATGAATGTGTATAACTCTTAAAACCAATAATAAACCAAGATCACAATATTTCGAATGTGTTTCCTACAAAAATTGAGCATAAAACCTAGGAAAAGTATTTATAGATAATGGAAATCATGTCCTAACAAAACTAGGAAAATGAACTCAGCAGGGAACACGAGTTGGATGACGACCCATCATTTGGAATGACGGATCATAGTTTGCTAAGGTTAATTGTGGTCCTTGTTGGTCAACATCTTCTGTCATGAGAAACTATGGGTAGAACCACGAGTCATACTTCTGAATGACGGTTCGTCTCTTGACTCATTATTTGTTGGTCTCTTCTTTTGCTTTCTCTGATCAGTGACCAGATTCCAATAGGACAGGTCATACTTTGGGAGTACAGTTCGTACTATGAGTCGTACTTCCTGCTCTTGCTTTTGTACCTCTACAGTACCTCTGATCTACAAGTAGACAGGACGGATCGTTATTTAAAACCATGACTCATAGACTGACTCGTGCTATTCTTCCAGACTTGCATAGTTTCTTAACCTTGGTGTACGAGTCAATAGGACGTATCCATGGTCCAGAACCACGGACTATCAAGTGATCCATCATTTTTGTAGCCTTCCCTTTTTAGCTCAATTTTTAGTATTTTGCTCTAGGATCTATTTTCCTTCACACTCAACAAAAAACATCAAATCTACCAACAAAATGCTAAAGAACTTGCGATAATCCTAAGTATTAAGCATCAAAAGTGACGTACTTCTACGTCATATCAACGTCTCTAAGAGAGTATTTCGGACTCGATATGGGCATTACGAGTTCCTAGTGATGTCGTTTGGGCTGACCAATGCGCCAGCAGCATTCATGAGTTTGATGGATGGGGTATTCAAATCATATCTGGATTCGTTCGTCATTATCTTTATTGATAACATTTTGAATTAATCCAAGAGTAGGTAGGAGCATGTTGAGCATCTTCGTATTGTTTTGGACATCTTGAAGCACCAGAAATTATATGCCAAGTTTTTCAAATGTGAATTTTGGTTGACTTCAGTCGCTTTCTTAGGGCATGTGGTGTCAGAAAAGGGGGTGATGGTGGATCCCCAAAAGATTGAGAAAGTTAAGTATTGGGTCCGGCCTAGCTCTGTGATTGAGGTTAGCAGTTTTGTGTATCTTGCAGGCTACTATCGCAGGTTTGTCAAGGATTTTGCATCTATCGCTGTCACACCCCTTTTCTAGATGAATGGGAGCGATCGAAGGGTTTTTTCAATTTAAGTGACAATATTGAATAGGGATTATTTTATTTATTTTTTAGAGTCTCCACTTGGAATTGAGTTTTACTGGTGTTCCAAGTTACCTATTTGAATCCCTAATCAAAAGGAAATGACTCTTATTATTGGTCTGCAAAAATAGAAGACCGGATAAGAAATTTTGTTAACCCAGGGGAAGAGAAGGGAAGAGAAAGAAATGAGCCATTGTTATAGCGGAGAAATTCTGGCTATAGAGGGAGTCAAGGGCAGTCAACCTCGTTATAGTGGGTGACTACCGCTATGGCGGGCCGCTATAGTGGGATAAGTCATTGTAAATGCAGAAACTTCCCCAAAAACATTTAGAATTGCTCAAGAATGTTTTTGGGAAGGGTAGAGGCGAATAGGGGCAATTTCTACTGATTTTCCACCAAGATTCTTTGTAAAGGTAAGTAATTTGTTCCCCTAATTTAGTACTTCCATTTCTATACCTTTGAATCGATAGTTACAGGACTGGGGGAGGGTTTGGCTTGATTTAAAGTGGAAAATCTGGTGTAACAAGGATTGTTAGGTGTAGAAACCTTGGATTTTGACTAAAAACTATTTATTCATGATTAGTTTACCGTAATTTGCTAGTATAACCATAAAATTGATAGTTCGAGGCAAATTATTGGTGAAAAGGCCCTAGGTTGGGTAGAATGATCATGAGTTTGGCTTGGGGTTTGGGATTAAGATGTAATCTGGGAATATTTATGCCATTTGGGTTGATGTTTGTGTTATGTATTTGTTTTTAGACCAAGAACAAGCTAGAACTTCAAGAAATGGGAAATCTCTGATCCAATAGAGCATACGGGCTTGATTGAAGGTAGGTGATGGTTGAAATGTTTACCATTTACATTATGTGTGCATGTTAATTATTACATTAGTATTGCATGTACATTACATATTTTAGGGAATAAGGTAATAAATGTTAATGATATCTGGTTGTCAATCTTATGCAATGAACTATCTTAAATACTTGTTGGTTTTACAAGTATGGATTGTTTTCATTGTGGTTGTGATTATTGTGATGTCTCTGACATTTGGTTGGCTCGGGTACCACACTTGGTACAATTCATTGGTTGGCTTGGGTACCACGTCTGGTACAATTCATTGGTTGGCTCGGGTACCACGCCTGGTATGGGATATCTAATGGTTGGCTTGGGTACCATGCCTGGTACAAGTTCTATTATTATTGGCTCGGGTACCGCACCTGGTACATGTTTGGTTGTGTTTCTATATATTGTTTCCATGAGTGAACCAGGTTTATTTCTTGAGATGTAATTACTGCATATTGGTTCATGAGTGGTCGGGTTATTGTGTTTAAAAGCTGGGATTGTTCTTGTGTAGACCGGGATTGCATGTTAAACACTGTAGATGATGTCTTAGGGATCCTTGGGTGGTTCGGGTTACTTGAACGAGTGTGGAGTCGCTTATATTGTTGTTGTTGTGATTTTGTACATGTCTCATATGGTTGTCAAGTTAGGTTGATGACTGAGAGTCTTGTTTATATTCAATGACTTAGGTTATGCATGTTTTGTATGGTTTTACTAAGTATTAGTTATGTGTTCATATTTTGTATATTTGGAGTTGGCCAATGATCCTACCAGTACACTATTATTTTTGTGTACTAATACTGCACTTGGTCTTCTTTTGTTGAGTCAGGGCATATTTCGGCGGCTATTGTGCAACCTTTGTTGTGACACGGGCGTTTCATAAATCTAAGGATGAGCTACTTCTTTTGGGCTATCATGGATTCATATACTCTTTTAGTCTATTGCTCGGACTTAGACTCATTTTATATTGGGATTGCATCCCCATATTTTAGACTATGTTACATGGTTTGGTACACGACTTTCATATTCTAAGGAGATTATTTCGGCAAGTTTGATATTAACTATTTTGGTTAAGAATATTGGCTTCAATTAATGCAAACTGGTTTTAGCTGCTTAATTTTGTTAAGTGTTGGCTTGGGTATTTGGTTCTTCCATCGAGGGTTTAGTATGGGTGCCACTCGCGGCAGTTTAGGTCATGACAATTTACTAAAACCTACACGCACCTGCAAATAGAAAATCCATACCTAGGCTAAAAAATAAACAATCACCACAAAAATACACGTATAGGCATAACTTTCAATACAAGTACCAATCCAAAATAGTCAAAGTAGATTGAGGCATCACATTATCACATCACACTTCATAAGATAATATCAGCATAATACAACCTGAATAAAAGGAAATGTATGAATGAATGCAATGCATATGCTATGTATGCACTATGTAGGGGTGAACTTCGATCCAAATATATTATGCAGGCATGCTCTACAATCCATTTAATATTGTGTAGGCGTGCACACCGATCCACATAATATTGTGCAGATATGCACTCTAATCCATATAATATTATGCAGGCAGCACTTTGATCCATATAATATTATGCAGGTGTGCACTCTGGTCCATAAATTATTGTGCAGGTATGCACACTAGTCCATATGAAATTAAATGTATGATAAGCAGGTGTGCCACTCTGATCCCAAATATCATTCATAATAATAAAGTAAGGCACTATCTCAGTGATTAATTGCTTCTCCTTATCAAATAGGTTTTGACATAATGGATTGTGCACTATAGTAGCTTGTACTTGCTCAAGGTGTTGCCTAGCTAGGGTTATCCTCTGACTGTATGTAGCCATATAGAAGTTTAGTTCTTTCAGCCTCACCTTTACCAGCTTTAGCTTGTGCCATATGTTGTCCATTGCACTACCATGCAACTCTTGCAGCCACACTCTACAAACCACTTCTTTGAATCCAACATGTTCCATCATAGGAGCATATAATTTGAATGGTCTAATGTAATGACCCTTCTGGTCATTCCCGTATTTATGCTTTCTTTGTACTATTAGAGCTTGCCTGTAGCGACCCAAAGTCATTTATGGCTTGCTGGGACCGGTGGTTTGGTGCCCTGGCCGTTAATTTGGTATTTATGGTTGTTTCCCAGTTTTAGAGCCTTAACTTAGGATATCATTGACTTTGGTCAATATTCTTGGTAAACGCACTTGGAATTGAATTCTTACAGTTTTGTTAGCTTTGGAGCATGGATATTGGTCTAGATAGACCCTTTGTCAGGGTCTTAGAGCTTTCAGTTTAGTTTTGTCTTGCATTTTGTGTATTTTAGTCAGTTGAACTTGGAAGTTTGACTTTTGTCAACCTTCGGAGAAGACAGTCTCGGATGGAAATTCCAACAGTGATGTTGGCTACAAAATGTCAACTTTGGGGTAGAGGGACTTTTGGTTCAGGTCCCCAGGCTTTCGAACTCATTTAAAGCCTTGGTTTTCCATTTTGGAAAAGTTGGCCTAAAGTTAGTTTTTGGGCGTGAGGCCCACTTTTAATTAAATCGACCTCTGTTGGAATTTTTAAGGATTCTGTTGAGTTTAGAATGCCATTTTTAGCCAAATAGCTCAGCTCATTTGTGTTTGCGGGACCTCAAATGTGTTACCGAGGGTCCATCGGAGAAAAATTCTATGTTGGCATTGGTGTTGGAAGCTGGTTGTTGTTATGGCACCAGGAGGCCTATACCCACGCATGGGCACTGCCGCGTTTGCACAACAGCATGCCAGCTAGCCCCTTTGCTGCTAGCCTCCACTTACGCGTCGCCTGGGCCGCGTGCACACTGGGTAGCACCTGGTCTACACATACGCCTGTGCCCGTCCGCATGCTCATGGCCTACCTATGCAGTGCCCTGCCTCGTGCACACAGGCAGCACTGGCAGGCTTTAAGTTGGCCATCTTCTTTTTTTCAATTCATTTCAAACCCAACTCCGTTTCTCCATTAAAACAAGCTCTAACCTCCATTTTTCTTCCCCTCTGCTCATTCTAATTTCTTGGAGGAAGCTTATCATCGATTCATAGTTGTTATCCCATCTTTAATCCGGTAAATTCCTTATTAATTTTCGATAAAATCCCTTGTAATTCCCTATTTGAATTCTCTTATTGGGTGGGCTATTTTAGCCCCATTTTCTAGTCCAATTCCTCTAATTTTTTTGAGCATGCACGCATAGGATCATTGTGATCATCATGCACTCTTTCATTTTCGGCTTTGAAATACAGGGCCCGCCGGTGACCCAAATTTGACCCAGCTATAATTATAGCAATTTGGGTATCCTTAGCTTCATTTTAATGCATAGTTTATGTTTATGATAGTTTGACTACTCTTCGGAGCTTCCCAGAATAGTTCGGGCTTAGACATCATTGTTCTAGCATCTTGTCATCGAACGATAGGTAGGTTACGATTTAACTCTTCTAGACTTTGTGTATATAGGCTAAAATTGTACTAATTAGCATTCTTAGGTTAGGTTTATTAGCTTGGTACCCAAGACCTTGTCTGTTTCTTTATGTCCGTCTTATTTTCGCTTCGATGATTGTAGTATTTGTTGTAGTTCATAGTATCATCCTTGTGATCCTGTGTGGCCTTGTATTTTACTCTGGACCATAGATGGTGGGTTATTTGGGAATGTCCACGAGTCACGAACATCGACATTAGTTTGTAGAGCTGGCTATCTGTGTTGTAGAGCGATTGGAGCTTGTGCAGGGTCGATAGGTTGATTGTGAGCCGTTAGGCTACTATTTGTGCTTGGGCATGCCATTATCATGCATATAAAGATATTTTCTACATGTTTTACTACAGTTTTGGCATCGGGCCTACTTTAAATGGATTTCTAAACCTACATGGCACTGAGGGGCCATTTTTGGTAAAAATGGTTATAAAAGGTTTGGAACTGATTTTCATGGATCTCCTTAGGGTAAGAGTTAAAAGATGATTTTATCGTAGTTTTCACACTTATACTAGACCCGGCTGAGCTGTGGTGATAGACATGCTTTACTATTGGGTTGAAATGATACTAGACTCAGACGGGCCGAGCATCAGACTTGTATTACTACTGTTTTAGACCCGGTTACGCTCGGGCACCTTTTTGGGGGTTTTTAAGACTTAATTCACTGATTTAGACCTGGATAGACTCCAGGCATGCATTTCAAGATTTGGTCACTAGTTTGGGTCCGGACATACTCCAGACTATTATATTCAGACTTGAGATTTAGTATGTGGTCGAGGACCTCCATAGACCTTGCCAATCCAGACCAGAGGATACGTGCTGAGTGTGTCAGGGGTGGGGTATATGGTGTAGTTGAGGTATATGGGTTGTGTACTTCCATCGATCCTACCGGCTAGGCGCCGGAGTAAGTACATACAAGGTTACTATTCCACCCGGTTGTCCTATTGCATTATATCATTCATTTGCGTGAGGTTCCACCCTTGTCTATTATTTTCTGAGTATATGCTCCAGTTGTATGGGATACTGGAGGGTTTGTTTTCACTTGTATGTGTTCCTTGGGTGTATGGGTGCCCCTTGGGACTATAGGTAGACTTATTATTATTCTATCGCATTTCCTTTCCTGATTATGGCTATATTTGGGTTCTTATTCGAGGTTTCACATGTGGGATTTGTATAGTATATGCTTCTGGTTCACTTCATGGTTATACTTGGATTATTGGTTAGTTGTTCCTACTCTGAAAGTGTATTATTGGCATGATTTAGTGGTTAGAATTGGGTTTCAAGCATGAATTCGTTTACTTGCTTCCTTCTATCCCTTTTCTTGAGGTTACCGGTATACTGCCTTCTTCTTAAACTCTATTTATTTGTATTGTTATCGCAAGGACCCCAGGTGCGAACTTTATTTCCTTCACATGTGCCTGTGAGATATATATTTCTAGTAGCTATCCAAGTATGTTATTTTCTTCTTGTATTCTTCTGTGCTAGCTTTCGTGTACCTATTCGTTGTTTCTGTGACTACTTATTTTTTTTCTACTATATTATTGCTCTTATATCTTATATGCGCTTAGTCGGCCTATGATGCCTACTGCATACCCATTGCTTAGAAATTGGTGCTCATAATATACTCTGCATCTTTTTGGTATAGATCCTAGTGTGGGCCATCATCGTTGATCCATTGGAGACTCATGCCGGCTAATTTTTGGACTATATGAGGCTGAGAATGAGCTCTTGATGACTGGGGATTAGCTTTTAGCTCATCTTTTGTATCTTGTATTATGTTTTCTATTCAGAGACATATGTGTATATATTCTTTTGGATCCTTTGTACTCTGTATATTTAGTACCGGCTTTAATAATACGATACCAGGTCGTGGGTTTGGTTTAGCTTCCATTTATATATGTATTCATGTTGCTTATTTCTTCTCTTTATTTCCTTTGCTTCCCCTATTTATATTATTCCTCTGCATGCTTGTTAGATAGTAGCCTATTACTAACCATTCTGGGCTATAGGAATTGGTACGCCTACAAGGGGGTTATAGGTGACATCATAACTGATAAATCGAGTTGTGACAGCTTGGTATCAGAGCCTAGGTTCACTGGTGTCATCGGTATAAGAGTCAATGTCTAATAGAGTCCTGTGGATCAGGGCGGAGACGTCTGTACTCAATTTTTGGGAGGCTACAGTGGCATCTTAGGAAATATGACCCTCTTCTTGCTTCTTTATCGTGTGTCTTATCCTTGATGGTTTCCTAAAATCTCACTTATTCTAGTTCATTCTCCCATAGATGGTTCATACAAGAACATCTATATCAGGCAAGGGAGAGCCTTCGACTCCAGCACTTCTGACTCTAGCTAGGGTTCGGGGAGGTCGCAGAGGTAGAGATAAGGGATGTGCCCATGCAGCGGCACCAGTTAGAGCACTTAGGATCGAGGTTGAGCCTGAGTATGAGCCCGAGATTGTTCTAGAGTAGCAGCCTGTGGACCGGGGGACAGACCAGGTACCACTAGTTCTAGCATCAGTTTCTATGCCAGTTTCAGCCCCAGCTTGTTCGTCAGATATTCAGGGTTTACTTCTTTATTTATTGGGTATGATAGAGGGACAGCCTTCAAATGTGGCATAGACATCCACTAAGGGGGCAGCCTTGGGTGTACAGAGTTTAGGAGCACAGCCTGCTACTGTAGCTCCCCATTGTCATAGTTATTCCAATACCATCTACTGCACAGCCTCTTGCTCCTCGCCCAGTTATGACAGAGATAGAGCAGAAGGCGTTGGGTAGATTTCTGAGATTGGGTCCACATAGGTTTGCTAGTACACCTGGTAAGGATCCATATGATTTTATCTCTACTTATGAGAAGATGCTACACCATTTGGGTTTATTAGAGACTAATAGTGTTGGATACACTATTTATCAGCTGGAGGGCCTAGCTAAGTTATGGTGGAGGGCCCAGGTTGCTTGTAGACCATCTTCGTCTCCTCCATTTCCTTGGTCAGAGTTCTATGAGGCCTTTATGGCCAAGTTCTTGCCTTAGAGTGATAGAGAGCATCGTAGGGAGCAGTTCACTAGACTTATATTGCAGGGTTCTATGATCGTATTTGAGTATGAGACTCGCTTCCACCAGCTTAGTCTATTTGGGGCAATGATTATCCCTACCGATCCTGACAGAGTTTGTAGATTTGTTTGGGGGTTGAGATTAGAGTTTAGACAGACAGCCTACTTTATGCCTTGTTTGGGGTTGGCTAGTGAGCTGTTATCTGTGCTTGTATCTTTTTTGACCCCAGTAGAAGATTCTTTAGTAGTGGATCAGATTGTGAGATCCTGTATGAT
The DNA here is from genome assembly GCA_003996215.1 of Jaltomata sinuosa. Classification (NCBI taxonomy): domain Eukaryota; kingdom Viridiplantae; phylum Streptophyta; class Magnoliopsida; order Solanales; family Solanaceae; genus Jaltomata; species Jaltomata sinuosa. Next base: position 55,637 of record QJPP01005016.1, read on the forward strand.
TTATGTTGGTGATTTGGAGACTTGGAGTGATTTACTGATTCTTTATATGTTATACTTTGATGTGATTCTGGGCATGGACTTGTTATCCCCTCATCGAGCGATTTTGGATTGTTATGCCAAGACCGTTACCATAGTCATGCCTGGTATATCCCCGATTGTGTGGCAGGATTCTGTCAGCCGTGCACCGTCTAGGATCATCTCTTGTCTTTGAGCTAGGAAGTTGATTTCTCATGAGTGTTTGGCTTATCTAGCATATGTCTGAGATGCTAATGCCGACCCTTCTTCCCCTGAGTCAGTTCTTGTGATTAGAGATTTCCTAGAAGTGTTCCCTACCGATCTGCCAGGCCTTCCACTTGAGAGAGATATTGATTTCACTATTGAGTTTGAGCCGGGTACCAGGCCCATTTCTATTTCTCCTTACCATATAGCTCCAGCTGAGTTGAGCGAGCTTAAGGAGCAGCTCCAGGACTTGTTAGCTAAGGGTTTCATTAGGCCAAATGTATCGTCTTGAGGTGCTCCAGTAATGTTTATGAAGAAGAAAGATGGGTCGACGCAGATGTGTATTGATTATCGACAGCTTAATAAGGTGACTGTGAAGAATAGGTATCCAATGCCATGCATAGATGGATTGTTTGATCAGCTTCAATGTTCAGCTGTGTTTTCGAAGATAGATTTGAGGTTCGGCTACCACTAGTTGAGGATTAGGGCGGATACACAATTCAAGTAGGTCCTACAAACACAGTAATACACAACATTTCCACTTCAGGCCACAGCACTACAACACACAATGTTAAAATAATCAAGTGACATATAACATTCTCTTTTCGTCCCATGGATGACTATTAGTTTGTCACCCATGCTTTACCACACCCTCTCAGGCCAAATACCCATTGAAACCTTCCCGGTTCCAATTTCCCTTGCATGTGTCATCTCAATCGGAGTCAAATGACATCCTTTTTCCTTGTTGAGATACCAATTGAAATTGAGAGATACCAATTGGACTCAACCCATACAAGCAAGTGACAAACCACATGAAAGGAATGAAAGAAGAGAGATGTTTCCTAGAATGTTTCATAACTTCCCAAAGATTAGATGTTGACGTCAACACACCAATCCGTAGGACTCTATTTGACATTTTGCTCGTGTACTGGGAGACCGATAACCTAGGCTCTGATACCATCTGTCACGACCCAACCTACCGGGCCGTGCAGGCGCCTACTCTATGCACCTGAAAAGACGAACCCTTACCACCCATCCAATAGGTAAATGCAAAAACTCAAATATAACCATGAAACCTTTACAATCTTTTATTTAGAAGAAGCTTATTTATGAAGAATACAATAAGGCCGATTTGCGACTTAAAAGCACCCTCCCTAGGACCTAGTCTAAAATAGGTACAAGAGCTACTACAGGATTTATATAAAGATATGTAAATGAGACACAACTTCCATCATGGAATTGAAGGAAAGAATCTGTTGCAGATCACCATCATCATGTACATATGAAACATCACCAACCCAGCAACCAGACTATACTAAAAAGGTATAGCAAGAGTAGAGTCAATACAACCACACGTACTGGAAGGCATCATCGGTCGACCCGAATCCACACGTACCAACATATAGGAAAACAGGGAAAACATGAAAATAACAATAAAGCCCTATCCTACACCATTTACCTTTTCCCAACTCGATCTCAACCGATCGTCTACTCACACCCCTTATAACCACCCTTCTGTTCCTCCTGCTGCCAACTCCCTCCCTCTCAAACTTCTGAGTCACGCTTAGCTTAGATGTCCTAGGTCACCCTAATCTTAGACTTCCCAAGTCACACAGACTTAGACTTCCCAAGTCACTTTAGCCTTAACCCAACCACTAAATCCAACCCGGACTACCTCTCTGATATCCTAGTCAACCCCCCCTCCCCATGACTATGCATCCAGAAACAACCTAGTCCATGTCAATCCAAACCCACTACACTCATGGCACTACTCACAAGTATTCGGACCCCTAGACAACCCTCTACAGGATAACACCAGCTAGTCACACAATGAAAAACTCTCAGTCATTCCCCTAGTTTATCAACCATATGCAATCCACTTTCACAACTATGATCAAAAATCCATAATACACCACAGTTATACCACGTTATATATTCCAGACCCACCCTGGATCCCCTCTAGACAACACCTAAGTATCAAACATACAACCCGATCTACACCAAGACCAACTCATAGATCAATGTAACAACCCAACCTCTCAAGGACCGAAATCACAATCACAAATCATAAGCATAACCTGGTCCACTCAGGGAACCATTAGTAAAGATGGAATAGTACAATAAAGTAAACCCGTACCAAGCGAGCCAACCATTAGTATATCTCATACCAGGCGTGGTACCCAAACCAACCGTTAGTATATCCCGTACCAGGCATGGTACCTGAGCCAACCATTAGTATATCCCGTACTAGGCATGGTACCTGAACCAACCGAATGTCACATAAATCATAGTCACAACAATGAACAATCAACACTTGTAAACCATCAAGCAAAACACCTAGTTTATTTCACAAGACTGAAAAACATGATTTTGGACATTCATAAACCATTCCCTAAGCAATGCATACCACACAATTACTTAGACATGAGTACAAAAACACACAATGCATACAGAAATCAATAACCATCACACACCTTGACCCCGGGTACGTAAATTCAATTCCTATCTGTCCGAAGACTAAATTCTGCCCCTCCCCTTTATTAACACATCATAGTAACTACCTTGATTTCGAACCTTTCTGAAGTTAGTTACAATATGGAAAGCCACCCCTCAACCTCGATGATTTAGTCACTCCTTATTGTTCTACTTATACGCCCAAAACCTTATCTAGGAATTTCCCCATTTTTCATTACCCATTTAGTTACCCCAAGCATTTTTTGGTTTCCCAAACCTTCTCGATATCCCAGTCCCTGAAATCCTATCATTTTCCTATATCAAGACAACATATACAGCCAACAATTACATACTAGCAACTCACAATCTCAACCAACCAATTTCTAGTTCACACATAACCAATATCGAATCTACCCAACTCCATGCCCGGAGGCCTAATCATGGATTCTCCTTTTCAACTATACAATAGTACAAATATAAATAGGTCTATCTACTCAAGTGAAAATCTAGCCTACCTGGATGCCAAGCCGCTGCAAGAATGTGTTTCTAGCTTCGTGAAGGCGTTCACAGCTGAATGATGGTTCTGGAATTCACTTTTTTGAATCCCTTCAGCCATAATCCCTCCTCCTCATGGTTCCCAAGTCTTAGAGAAGCATATGGGGGCTTTTGAAGAAACCCTCATATGTTTTCCAACTAAGGAGGAGAAATCTTTTATTAAAATCATGTTGTGAGGCTACTGCCTTCCATCGTTCCACAATAGCGGATGGCCTTCCGCCATAGCGGTTCCGCTATAGCAGATAAAATACCGATATAGCAGAGTGACATCAGTCCAAATGATTTCCAAATATTTGAAATTTTCCATCACGTCACCCCACTTAATACCAAAAATATTTTGATTTATTTTTGAAATTTCATGATGTCGTGGTTCGTGAAATAACAACGGATCTGGTCGTTACAGAAAATTACTAACATGCAATGCTGAAATATAGCGGGAGCATTGCATAGTCCAAATAATATTTTTTGGTAAGCATATATACCTTGAAGGCATGTGTAACGACCGGGTCCATCGTTATGGGTAGTCTAATCGTGCCAAGTTTTAGAGTTAGAAAACTCTGGGTTTGGGAGTTTGAAATTCTAGGCTAGGCTAGCGTCGGCTGATTTTAGAGCAAGGTGGAGTCTAGGGAAATCTGGGTAAGAATTGTGTTAGGTGTCTTGGTTTGAGCTAGTTTCCCACGTATCCAAGACATAAAGGAGTCCGGGGGACTTTTCAGAATCGAATTTGCCTAAGTAAAACTCCCGGAATTGCGTTTGACGTGAATGGGTTATTTCGGGTCATCGGCGGAAGCAACTGTGTTGTAAAAGTGGCCAAATCTAGGAGATTTCCTGACATTCTATCCGTGATGAGCGCAACGGTCCACCGTAGCGACCTCCGCCATAGCGGTGGAAAATACTATTATAGCGGTGGTCAAGACGGTCAACGCTGCTTAAGACCTCTATAGCGGAAGTCCTCCACTATAGCGGGACCGCTATAGCAGAGCGAGGACCTCTATAGTGGGCCAACGGGATTTTAATGCAGAAACATTCCCCAAAACATTCAGTTTTCACAATTTTGTTTTGGGAGAAGGGCTAGGTGATTCCAGGCGATTTTCTTCCGTTTTCCTTTGATTTTCTTCCCTAAGGTAAGGTTTCTACTCCCCAATTTTCGTACTACTTTTCCTGTGCGGTAGAATTGCTAGAAGGGAACTTGGGGGAAGGTTGAAATAACCTAGGAATGGTAGAATCCGGGGAAGGAAGGGGATTCCAAGCATGAATGTTCTTGGGTATTGTTAAAAGTAAGATATTATGATCATAGGTTGTTAAATTCTCTATTTTTACCCATAAAAATGATAGAACTAGGGAAATTAACGATGGGAAAGCCCGGAAAAAGGGTGGAATGATCATGGGTGGCTTAGGGAATGGTTTATGAATGTCCAAAATCATGTTTTTCAGTCTTGTGAAATGAACTAGGTGTTTTGCTTGATGGTTTACAAGTGTTGATTGTTCATTGCTGTGACTATGATTTATGTGACATTCGGTTGGCTCGGGTACCACGCCTGGTACGGGAATACTAATGGTTGGCTCGGGTACCACGCCTGGTACGGGAATACTAACGGTTGGCTCGGGTACCATTCCTGGTATGGGAATACTAATGGTTGGCTCGGGTACCACGCCTGGTATGGGTTTATTTTACTGCATCATTGCATTTATATTGTTGTGTTGCATTGACTGATATTGGTTCCATGAGTGGACCGAGTTTTTTATTGAAATGTGTTACTTATTTGGTGGTCCTTTAGTGATCGGGAAATTATGTTATATCGTTGAGTCAGTCTTCGATTATGCCGGGTTATTCATTGACACTTAGGTGTTATTTAGAGGGGATCCCAGGGTGGGTCCGGGCTAGACGGGAAGGTATGGGTTATGTTCATGTGATGGTGGGTTAGAGTATAAGAAGTGGAGTTCATGCGGGAACAAGCTAAGTAGAGACTTGTAGTCTAGGTGTGCCTGTTAATATTATTGCATGTCTTCCGTACTATTTACTTGATATTGTTGTATTGCTTATACACTATTTATTTGGAAACTGGCTGATGATCCTACCAGTACACAGTGGTGGTGTACTGATACTGCACTTGCTTTTCTTTTGGTGAGTACAGGAAATCTTTCGGCGGCTGAGACACGACCTCATCTATTGTACTAGCGATTTCGGACTTCAAGGGTTAGCTGCTCGATCAGGATACCTTGGATCTATCTTTAGAGTTTTTGCCCACTTGTTTCGGTCTTAAAACTACTTCCATATTTTCCTTTTGGGGTTGCATCCCCGTACTCTAGATGTTGGTAGAATTGTTTGGTACTGCGACTTTCAGTTTCTAGGGGGATTTTCCGCAGGATTATTATTGGTATAGTTCTTTGCTTATTTAATTGCTAGTTTATTTTGTTTTTTGCAGGTTTTAGGATGTTAGTCTAGGCTAAGGGTTGAACTTTATTGGTTTGCTTATCCGGGGGTTGAGTGGGTGCCACTCACGATGGCATGGGTCTTGACAGCATGTAAATGTGATTTTATCCTGATCTTCTGAAGCAAGTGATATCTGATTATTTCCAGAATATACGTTAAGAAAACAGTAAAAATCATGACCTACAATTCTCTCAAGCATTTGATTAATAAAGGGCAAAGGAAAATGATCTTTTCTTGTGGCCTCATTAAGTCATCTGTAATCAATACGGACTCTCCATCCTGTGATTGTTCTGGTAGGTATGAGTTCATTATATTTATTTTTTACTTCTGTCATACCTCCTTTCTTTGGTACTACCTGCACAGGACTTACCCAAGGACTGTCAGATATTGGATAAATAATACATGCTGCTAAAAGTTTCACCATTCTATTTTTGACAATTTTTGGATTTTTGGATTTAGTCTTCTTTAAGGTTGGACTGTTGGCTTGTAATTATCCTCCATAAGGATCCTATGCGTACAAATAGCTAAACTTATTCCTTTGATGTCGTCTATAGTCCACCCTCAAGCTCTCTTGTGTTCTTTCAATACTCCAATCAATTTACTTTCATGTTCTGTAGTTAAAGAAGATGAAATGATTACTGGACATAATTCAGATTCAAGAAATACATATTTCAAATGAGCAGGAAGAGTTTTGAGTTCTATTTTTTATTGAACTTCTTCTGTTGTGACGTTCTCATTTTCTGAATTTTTTTTCTAGTGTTTCAACTTCTTCTTTTATTTTGGGATCATCATCATTGGAGGTACCTTACCTGACCAAACATCTTTTTAATGAATTAGTAATCAATTGATCATCTTTATATTCATCTGCAAATTCATTTAGTAAGTCAATATGAAAACAAGAAGATGATGACTCATCCTCATGAAATTTTATTATTTTCTGCATGTCAAAAATTACTCTTTCCTCATCAACTCGCAGTATCAATTGTCCTTGATGAACATCAATAATCGCTCTTCCTATTGCGAGAAATGATCTACCTAAAATTAATGGTACCTCATTGTTTTCTTCCATTTCAAGTACTATAAAATCTGCTGGGAATACAAATTTATCATCTCTTACAAGAACATTTTCAATTATCCCTTTTGGTTTTTTAGTACTTTGATCGACCAATTGAAGTGATACACCAGTGTATTTTATTTTACCAAGTTCTAATTTTCTAAAAATTGAAAAAGGCATTGGATTTATTGAAGCACCTGAATCGCATAATGCTTTTTCAAAATGCCCAGCTCTCAAAGTACAAAAAATTGAAAAACTTCTTGGATCACCAAATTTTTTTGGAAGCTTATTTTGAAGTATAGCACTACATTTTTCTGTAAGCTTAACTACATAAACTTCTTCCAATTTTCTTTTACTTTACAAAGTATCCTTAAGAAGTTTAGCGTATGAAGGTATTTGTGTCAAAGCATCTGTGAAAGGTATGTTAATGTAAAGTTGTTTTAATATCTCAAGAAACTTTAAAAATTGTTTGTCAAGTTTTTCTCTTTTCATCTTTTGGGAAAAGGAAAGAGGTACAGAATGAGGATTTGTGATCAATTCATTTTCTTGCGCCTTTTTTCTTTATCTTTTTGTTCTTTGAAAACTCAAATTTTTCCTTATTCTCACCTTTGATTACATACTCCATATTTCATGAATTTTCCTGCCTACTTGCATATGGATCATCAAGATCTTTACTTGAGCGCAGAGAGATGACTTTGAGATGTTCTTTTGGATTTTTCTCAGTGTTGCTTGGTAGAGCACCTTGAATTTGTCCAGACATAAGGTTTGCTAATTGACTTACCTGGATTTTCAAGTTCTTGATGGCTGAATATTGGCTCTCAACCTTCTCATCAGTAGCCTTAATGAATTTGTACATCATGTCTTCAAGGCTTTTGTTGATGAGCTCTTTGGGGCTGTTGTTGATATTGTTAAAAACTTTGCTGACCTTTTATTTGATTTTGAAAACCAGGAGGTCCCTGTACCTGCTGCTTTTGATTAAAAAATCTTTGAGAGTTTTCAGCACCATTAGGATTACTCCATTGGAATCTAGGATGTTTTTGTGTCATGAAATTACCAAATGGATAATTATTTTTATAACCAATAATATTGACATGTTCTTCATTTTGCACTGAAGCTTGACATTCATAATTAGGGTGATTGCCTTCACAAACATTACAGTTTTCTAGTTGAGGAGATGATTAAGAACTTACTTGAAAAGCCTCAAATTTTTGTGTAAGATCTGCAATTTATTGTGTCAACGAATTTAAAGCTTCAGCTTGATTGACTCCTGCTGCTTTCTTAATAATTATTCTGTCAGATGGCCACTGAACTACATTTTTTGAAATCTCATTGAGTAGTTGTATGACTTCTGCAGTAGTTTTGCTCATTATGGATCCTCCTGATGCTGCATCAATTACATTTCTAGCAGAGGATTTAAGACCATGATAAAAGATATACAAAATATCAGAATCTGAAATTCCATGATGTGGACATTTTCTTAATATTGCTCTCAATCTTTCCCATGCTTGATGTACAGACTCAATATTTGTTTGCATAAAATTATTAATTTCTTGCTTCATTTTAAATTTTTTAAAAAAAACTAATTTACATATCTCTATTTCACTAGTTGTATTTATATTACAATACAAAACCATATCATACAGTACAAGGCATATAATAATGTATCATATATTATGAATCGTGGATAACAACCCTTCAAACAGAGTGTTAGACACTCATGTGGCAAACGAATTAAAGGATAAGAATCAGAAAAGTCAGGTGAAAATTTCATCTTTTCAGACGTTGAAAATGACCTTAGAGCCAATTTGAGCATTTTCGTCGAAAAAAAATTAAGGCATGTAGAGATTTTTTGAGGTATCATCTTTTCGGGTCTGGATAGATATTGGCGTGGAGAAAATTAATGGATGAAAGTGGGAAAGGGAGTGGGAATCCCACTATTAGCAGAGAGAGGAGCGGCTTTAGGGCTGTGTGGAGTACATGTTACAATGACACGGGTTTTCCATTTTGGTGTGGGAGAAGAAGAGATGATGAGGATGAAGGGGGCTAGGGTTTGAATGTTGTTGGGTCTCTTTTGAAAAATGAGAGAGACGTATGGGGAAGTGGGACTTTAGATCTTTGACCATTTTTTATCATCAATTAAGATTAATGGAACCTCTTGGTAAGCTTTACAATCATGACTTGGCTTCTCTTTTTCATGAGAAAGGAAAAAGTCGCAACCTGATAGCATCTATTGTGATCTCATTGTACTTACAAGTTTTAATTAACTCAAGGAAGTCAATTAGGTGGGTGTGAGGATCTTCACTAGGATCACCAGTAAATTGACATGAATTTTGGAGAGTCTGAATCAAGCCTGTACGGATTTCAAAGTTATTTGTTGTTATTGGTGGTCTCCTCACACTTGATTCTCCTTCAAGTGATCTGGTCTTGCATAATTCATAAGTATCCTCTCACGTCATAGTTCTACCTCATTAAATTAATCTTCCACTTGATGTGGTAGAAGTGGATTGTTGTTATTATCAAGCTCGTTGTTCTCCATTTCTTTTTGTGAAGAAATCTGAGATTGTGAGGCCTGTTTTTTTCGTAATATCCGTAAGAATTTTTTAATTTTAGGATTATATATGACTAGTTCTCTTGAAGATGAACGGGTCATACACTTTCTGAAATTTCAGCTCAAAAATTAAAACAACTAGACCAAACAAAAAGAAAAACTCAAATTAGTAGTAAAATAAATAATTTGTAGTAGACTTTTGCCAATCCCCGACAACAGCGCCAAAAATTTAATGAGTCTCTGGCGTGTATATAATTTTAACTCGCACTCTGCCAAATTATAGTATAAAAAGATGTCGAACCCACAGAGATTAGTTTATCTATTCTACAGACTTTTCTTGTTTCAATTACTATTTGAGAAAATCATTAAGGGTTTATTTGGAAAGCCACTTGGTAATTAAAATTGATGTAATTACTAGGGTAGTAATTACCAGTTAAGTAATTACATAGCATAGTAATTACGATAACCTGTTTGTTTACCACGATATAATTACAGTATAATTACAAGTGTACTGTTTGGTTGCACAATGTAATCACATGGTTATATTAAATTTTTAAAATAAAAGCTAATTATCAAAAACTATAAAATTTATATTAAATAAATAAGGGAATTTATAAATGACATTAAATTAAATATTTAAGATATATATATATATATATATATAGATAGATAATTGATTTATATTTTTTAAATTAGTATATTTTAATTAAATTAATCATAAAAACTTAAATTACATGATTTTTAAGAATATCATGAAATGCATGTTTGACAAAAAGATCAATATTTTAAATATAATGTCATAAAATTATTAAAATATTTGACAAAAAGATAATCTATCAATTCTAACTAAAAAATGAATGACTTTCAATTTGAAATATCAAGTCAATACTAGTAAAACAAATAAATTAGAACTGAAAATATAACATAAGTTCAAAGTTAAAAATAAAAAAGTTAACATACTACTCTTATGTCAATTTCAACACAAAGTACCTAAATATGATTCAAGAGAAAAGGAAAACCAAAGTCTATAACCTTATTCAACAATGAATTCTACTTTAATTCAACAATTAGAATATTAACTAATGCTAAATGAAAAAAATAAATATAAAATAGATAATACGAACAATTGCATGGAATCACAAGAAGTAAAGGTTGGGAAATGAGAAGGAAATGAAAAATAAAAATATATTTTTTAAAATAACTAGAATAATAAAAATAAAAAAGAATTTAAAATAATAGAAATAAAAAATAAATTAAAACAAAAAAATAAAAATAAAAATAAAAGGACAAAAGTAAAAAGTAACCAGCTTGTAATTACACCATGTAATTACCAGCAATTCACTGCTTCCTCCTGTGAATTGGAGAGTGTAATTACCTCCTACCAATTACACTCAATTACCTGCTGACCAAGTAATTATTTGGTCAACTAAACATGTCAAATAATGTAATTACACCCAATTACACTAAATTCAAATCCCATAGTGGCTTTCCAAACAGGTCCTAAGAGTTGGATGGTGAATTATATAAGTGATCATTTATAAATAGAGAAAATATTTTTATTTTTTCACAATTTGTTAAATGGTGTTGGGAACTTGACTTCACTTGACATTTCTATTATAAAGTAAATTTTTAATTCCTCATTTTCTATTTCTCATAAATGTATAAATACCTCTCACGATTATATTTATATATTATTACTGAAGTTTAATAATTAAATGCACTCCTTTCGGTTATACAATTTAATTATCAAAATAGTAATATTAAATAACCAAAAATATGTGCTTGAGCTAAAACACAATCTTTTAGTAAGTCCATTTCGGTTACCTTACTTGTTATAACTAATTATTACACTATTTGCCTCTCTCGATTATAAATAAGTGTAAAATTAATTATAACATAAAAGAGATAGATGTCACTAAATAAATATTAACAATCTATCAATACTCTAATTAATGGTATTACTTCTTCTGCCTCTCTCGATTACAGAATTAGTAATATGTTAATATGTAGTACAAAATAAATAGATGTTAACAAATTAAGTAACATCTAACTGTAAACTGGATAAAAATAAAATAGAAAGCTTCAGCTCACGCACGTGAAATTTAGAAATTTTACTATTATATAAAAATATAAAGATTTGTGATTTTTCGACACAAAAGAAAATTACTCCATACTAGAATTGGTACTACTAACGGAAATATTCCTTTCCATTAAATAAAAAAATAGAAGAAGTATTCAAGGAGAATAATTTCACTATTTAATTAAAAATAGGAACTGAAATAATTTCCTATATCAAATAGCTGAAGAAAATAGTAAAGAGAAACTTTTTCTTAGAATCAGTTGTTGTCCCTGGTGAGCTCTCACTCCCCCTTTTTTATAAGACAAAAATAATTTGACAAGTCTTGATCTTCCATGTTAAGTCGAGATTTCGTCTTTCTGAATTGAGATTTCACCAAGGTAAGTCTTAACTTGGTATATTATCATGACAAAATATTCTCTTATCTTGTGTGTGTTTTCTTTTCGTTGTCACCTTAATTTATTTTCTCTGTCATAGCTCGCTCTTCTTCGTCATATTTTTATTGAAGTATTTTCTTGGTTTTCACATCAATCTTCTATAATTATTCATGTAATATTAGTTAAAAATATGGAAAACTGATAATATTTATGCTTTTACAAGAAAATCTATATGGTTAAAATCAGGTATAAAGCACTTATCAGACCCTAGGTGTCCATGTACTATACTGGCGTGGTATCCGATCCATAGCAATTGTATCAACATCAACATCTAAATATCTAGGCTCTCAGACCTATTTTCTTCGAATATATTCAGTGCACAGGACACTACCACACTTAGTTATTTCAGCTCAATTATCACAATTCATGTTCACCTAGCCTATTTATACAAGCATAACAGGAAAACACACATATAACTCAAACACATCCGAAGATCAACCACAAGTTATAAAGCTCCACAACATAACATGAAATAAAGTGAGTTTTAACTCCAATTCAAACCATAACCTACCTCGAGTGAAGAATCACCACCCGCAAGTTAATTCACGACAGTCTTACCTTTTCTCAACACCTCTGAGTGATCGAAGTCTATTAACAACAATAATATAGGAGTAGTTAATCATCTATCCTTCATTTTAGGTCTTGAAAATCAAACCCAATAATTCTACCCATTAAACGAGGTCTCTAGTGTTCCCCAAGGGTTAATTAATCGCTAATTAGACCCATTACATTCATAGAATTAATAACCAAAGGTTTCAAACCAAGTTCTTGCCCTTTTAGCTATTTTTATGACTAGAGGTCTCACCTTTACGGAATCAAAGGTTACCCATTAACTTAATCAAGTAAATTACAATCAACATCATGCTAGGAGATCAAAATATATATCCTAGGATCAATTCTAGGTGGTTTTACACCTACCCATAGGGTTCTTCCCCAAGTTCATACTTCTAGGGCTTAAATGCAAGAATTTCACCATTAATACTCCCCCTAATGTGTAAACAAGATTAATAATCAGAAAACGAAGAGTTATGTAACACCCCAGAACTTCCAAGCCTAGACTCAGCTCAAAAAAATAGAAGGAATTAAAAATTTCAACTGTCAGCCGATTCATGGGTCAGATCCACAAGTCGTGGAAGTGTCCACGGGTCGTGGATAATGCCCGTGGAATCAGATCAGAGAATTGATATTTTCTCTGAGAACCACAAACTGGTTCTACGGACCAGGAACTCAGACCTGAGGCATGACATTTCCTCTAAGAACCATGAACTGGTTCCACAACCCATGTAATGGTCCACGAGTCATGGAATGGTTTCGTGGAACCAGACCCGTGAATCAACAGCCAGCCAGGATCCACGAGTGAGATCCACGACCCATGGAAATTTTCATGAGTCATGGACCACATTCGTAGAACCCAACTCCAGTAGCTCAGGATTTCTTTCTCGGGAACCACGACAGGGTTCCACGAGCCGTGAAAGTTTCCACGAGTCGTGGTTCCCATCCGTGGAACCTGAGTCGCGAATTTCAGTAGTTTCTTTTAATTAATTTAGGGACATTCCAGTCTTTTCCCTACCCTTTTAATTCCGAACCTTAGTCGTTTTAGGGGGTAATTAAAGGGATTTTCACTCTTATTCCCTCCATTCTCCTAAAATCATCAAACTTAGAAAGAAATAGAAGAAAAGAGGCGATAGTTTTCTCTCAAGAACAGGCAAAAGGTTCTTCAAGCTCAGCCCTAAGAATCCAAAGGATTTATCCATCAGTTCTCCACCAGGTATGTGGAATTTCATCAATGGATTCCTTTCACCCATTGAGTCTCTAGATTCAGCCAGTTCCTTAGTTCCCTATAAATTTGTTTAGACCTAGGGTTTCAAAATCTTAGGGAATCATTGTAATTCAAATTCTACTGCTTATATTGATATCTATTTCATGTTTCTTGGAGAGTTAGTATAGGTACATGTTCAGAACTCAGAAACCCTAGTATGTCTAAATTTCAGTATTCATAAATTATGCTTGCTAGGCAGACAATTCAGATAATCATGTTTTAGTATTAGAATGCCATCAGTTTCAGTATACATATACATATATGTGCATTCTCAGATAATTTTTAGTATTTAAGCTATCCGATGTTTCAACTTGCATTTCATTGCTTACTTTTTCGTTGGGAGTAGACTTAGTACCGAGCGGATGATGGGATAAAGGCTTAGCTGTCAAATCAGGCTAAGACCTTAAGTAGCAGTCCGCCAATCCCAGAACTACGGCGCCACCGTAGGTGTAAAGAGGGGTCAGCTATTAGGTTAGGCTGCACACATCTGTCCCTTAGGGACATCAGTTAGTAGATCTACATCAAACTTGTTTGTACCCCTGGCAAGGTATGAACACCCTCCCATCCAGGGTAATAGGTTGGCCCCATAGTTATCTTAGCTTAGGGTATGTCGATTAATAGTATCTCTCACATACAGATTCATGTTGCATTTACCATGTACTAAGTATCTATTATAGTATTCAGTTCAGCAGATTATATATTCATCTTAGTACTTGGTCATTGCATCCTGCTTAGTTTTCAGTTTATACTTCAATATATATATTTCCATGTGCAGTTATTATGTTGTTCAGCTTTACCCTTATCCCGCATGCTCAGTACATTCAAAGTACTGACGCATACTTTTGTGCTACATTATTTCATGATGTAGGTTCAGGCGCTCAGCATCCAGACCGCGCTTAGATCGATTTCCAATCCTCACTCAACAGATTCATTGGTGAGTCCTCATAGATCAAGGACGATATACATGCTTTAGTTTATAGTATTTATTTTAGTTTTTAGATTGTTGGAGTTTGCTGGGGGCATATCCCAGCAACTCATATCAGTTAGAGGCTTTCAGATATAGACTAGATTCAGTTATTGAGTCATTAGAGTGGGTTGCAGAACTATCTATATTCTTATATAGAGTTTTCATTCAGACATGCTTGGGCTTCTTTACCATTTCCAGATTTTTACTATTGTTATCAGCTTCCTCATAGTGCATGTTTTTATCAGAATTATTTAGATATGCCAGGCCATGGGTTAGCTTGGGGTCACTTGTGACACTAAGCACCGTGTTATGTCTAGGGGGTAGCCTCAGGGAATGACAAACTTGGTTTCAGAGCATCAAGTTTAAGTGTTCTAGGGTGTCTGAAAGTTGTGTCAAGTAAAGTCTTCTTCATGGGTGTGAAGCTATGAGATGTCATTAGGAATAACTTCCCTTCTTTTTTTTCTAGCTCGTGCTGTAGAGTATGAACTCCATTTAATATCCTTCTAATTCATGCTCTTCGCATTTCAGAAAATGCCTCCCAGAAGAGCTAACGCTAGGAATCAGCCAGCACAAGCAGCTCCAGCAGACCCATTAAATGAGCAAGTCACGCATGCTGAATTCAGAGTTGCATTCCAAGTGATTGCCCAGGCCATGACAGCTCAGATCAATCAGCGGGCTGTGGCACCAGCTCCATCTCAGGCTAACACTGCTGAAGTTAGAATTTGGGACTTCACTCGAATAAACCCTCCAGAATTTCATGGGTCTAAATCAGAAGAGGACCCACAAGAGTTTCTTGACGACATCTAGAAGGTAACAGGCATTATGGGTGTCACTCCGATTGAGAGTGCAGATTTAACCGCCTATCAGCTGAAGGGAGTGGCTTACACCTGGTATCAGCAGTGAAAGGAGTCCCATTGTGCAAATGCAGGTCCAATGGATTGGAACCAGTTCTAGACTACATTTTTAGGCAGGTTCTTCCCACTTGAGCTCAGGGAAGCCAAGGTCCAAGAGTTCATCAACCTGAAGCAGGATGACATGAGTGTGAAGGATTATGCACTCAAGTTCACTCAGTTGTCTAAGTATGCTCCAGCGATAGTAGCTGACTCTAGGGCCCGTATCAGCAAGTTTGTATCTGGTATGTCAGATGATGTGGTCAAGGAGTGGAAGACTGCTATGCTGATTAAGGCGATGGATTTCTCCAGATTGGTTACTTATGCTCAGCAAATCGAGGAGGAGAAAATCAAAGAGAGGGGAGAAGACAGTAAGAGAGCTAGAACAGGTGACTTCAACTACTCTCAGCAGAAGTCAGAGGGTAGTAACCGCTCTCAGTTCCACCATAAATCTACAGCTCCAGCTCTATCTTCTGCTAATTCCCAAGTGCCTAAGTTCATACAGTACTGACGGGATAGAGCGTCAGGCTCTAAGTCCCAAGGTACGGTTAATAGCGGGCGCACTTATCTAATTTGCAAGAAGTGTGGCAGAAACCACCAGGGCGAGTGTATGG
The DNA here is from genome assembly GCA_003996215.1 of Jaltomata sinuosa. NCBI lineage: Eukaryota > Viridiplantae > Streptophyta > Magnoliopsida > Solanales > Solanaceae > Jaltomata > Jaltomata sinuosa. The sequence goes on from QJPP01005016.1 coordinate 71,705, forward strand.
CAGGTAGTGGAAATTGCTTCGGGTGTGGTAAGCCAGGACATAGAATAAAAGAGTGCCCAGTAAATTCTCAGAAGGGCAGGGATACTCGTTTACAGAATCAGGCCAGTTCTACAGCAGCTCCAGTGGGTCACCTCACTCAGCAGGGTGCCTCGTCGGGTACAGGTAGTGGTCAGTGCCAAAACAGGTTGTATGCCCTTAAGAATAGACAAAACCAGGAGGATTCTATCGATGTGGTCACGGGTATATTACAAGTCTTCTATTTAGATGTTTATGCATTGTTAGACCCAGAGGCTACACTTTCTTTTGTAACTCCATATATAGCAGTAAATTTTGGTGTCAGTCCAGAAATCCTCCCAAAACCCTTCTCAGTCTCTACTTTAGTTGATGACCCAGTTATAGCTAGACAGGTATACAAAAATTTCCCTGTCACATTTTCCCATAGAGTCACCTCAATCGATCTTGTAAAGTTAGAAATGACTGACTTCGATATAATTCTAGGCATGGATTAGTTACATTCATGTTATGCCTTAGTCGATTGAAGAACTAGGATCATTTGGTTTCAGTTTCCAAATGATCCAGTCTTAGAGTGGAAGGGTAACACCTCAGTGCCTGTAGGTCGATTCATATCTTACCTTAAGGCCAGAAAAATAATTTACAAAGGGTATATCTATCATCTTGTTCAGATTAAGGATTCAAACTCTAAAACCCCAACTCTTGAGTTAGTACCAGTGGTGAATGAATTCCCAGAAGTGTTTCCTGAAGATATTCCCAGAGTTCCTCCTGAAAAGAAAATCGACTTTGAAATAGATCTCTTTTTAGATACCCAGCCTATTTTGATTCCTCCTTACAGAATAGCTCCAGCTAACAGACATCAGAAGTTTCTTGGGTTTGGCTGGTTACTACAGGAGGTTTGTGGAAGGATTTTCATCCATAGCTACCCCATTGACCAAGTTGACTCAGAAGAAGGTCAAGTTCCAGTGTTCAGATGAGTGTGAGAAAAGCTTCCTAGAACTGAAGTCCAAGCTAACTACAACACCCGTTTTGACTCTACCAGAGTTTTGGACAACTATGTGGTTTATTATAATGCATCTAGGGTCGTTTAGGTTGTGTTTTGATGCATCAAGGTAAGGTCATATCTTATTCTTCCAGACAGCTTAAGACTCATGAGAAGAACTACCCGAATCATGACCTTGAGCTTGTAGTTATTGTGTTTGCCCTAAAGATCTGAAGACATTACTTGTATGGTGTTCACATTGATGTGTTCACAAATCATAAGAGCCTCCAGTATGTGTTCACCCAGAAAGATTTCAATCTTCATTAGAGAAGGTGGATTAAGTTCCTCAAGGACTACGATATGAATGTTCTCTACCATCCGGGTAAGGCCAATGTGGTGGCTGATGCCCTCAGCAGACTGTCCATGGGTAGTGTGTCACATGTAGAGGAAGAGAAAAAGGAGCTAGCCAGAGATGTTCACTGGCTTTCTCATTTAGGAGTTTGCCTTATGGACACGAAAGATGGTGGTGTGACAGTCTAGAATGGTTCAGAATCCTCATTAGTAGTGGAGGTTAAAGAGAAACAGGACAGTGATCCTGTATTGCTTCAGTAGAAAGGTGAAGTTCACCTGCAGAGAGTAGAGGTTTTCTCACGAAAGGGAGATGGCATGCTTCGCTACCAGAGTCGTTTATGTGTACCAAATGTGGGTGAGTTAAGGCAGTAGATCCTTACAGAATCCCATAATTCCAGATATTATATTCATCCCAGTGCCACTAAGATGTACCGTGATCTATGAAAAGTCTATTGGTGGAACGGCATAAAGATGGACATTGCAGATTTTGTAGATAAGTGTCCCAACTATCAGCAAGTGAAGGTAGAACATCAGAAACCAGGAGGTTTGACTCAAGATATTAGCATTCCTACTTGGAAGTGGGAGGTGATTAACATGGACTTCATTACGGGTTTACCTCGCACTCGCAGGCAGCACAACTCCATTTGGGTGATAGTGGACAGAGTTACTAAGTCAACTCACTTCTTGGCTGTCAAGACTAGAGAGTCAGCAGAGGACTACGCCAAACTCTACATCAGCCAGGTAGTCAGGTTACATGGGGTTCCCTTGTCTATCATCTCAGATAGGGGTCCTCAGTATACATCTGATTTCTAGAGATCATTTCAGAAAGGTTTTGGTACTCAGGTGAATCTCAGTACAATATTTCATTTGCAGACGGATGGTCAGGGAGAGCGTACCATTCAAACCTTAGAGGACATGTCGAGAGCTTACGTGATCGATTTCAAGGGTAGTTAGGATGATCACCTACCTCTCATAGAGTTTGCCTATAATAACAGTTTTCACTCCAGTATTCAGATGGCCCCATATGAGGCACTCTATAAGCGTAGATGCAGATCTCTGGTTGATTAGTTTGAAGTAGGTGAAACATCGTTGGTTGGCCCATATTTGCTTCATGAGGCTATGGAGAAAGTTTAGCTTATTAGAGAAAGATTGAAAGCAGCTCAGAGTCATCATAAGTCCTATACAGATTTGAGGAGAAGGGACTTAGAGTTTGAGATCAATGATTGGGTCTTCCTGAAAGTGTCACCCATGAAGGGGATGATGAGGTTTGGCAAGAAAGGAAAGCTCAGGCCCAGGTATGTAGGTCCTTACAAAATCTTGAAAAGGGTTGGTAATGTGGCCTATGAGTTAGAGCTGCCAACAGAAATAGCAGCGATTCATCCGGTCTTTCACCTTTCCTTGTTAAATAAGTGTGTGGGTGATCCAGCATCGATAGTACCTTTAGAGAGTGTGGCTGTGAAGGATAGACTCACCTATGAGGAGGTTCCAGTTGAGATTCTTGACTATCAGGTTCATAGGTTGATAAAGAAGGAAGTCGCTTCAGTGAAGGTTTTGTGGATAAATCAGTCTGTAAAGGGAGCTACTGGGGAAGCAAAAGCAGCCATGATGGCCAAGTATCCTCACCTTTTTCCCTCCGATTCAGTTTCAGCTTGAGGTAATAGTTCCTCTCCGATTTCTCAGTTTACTCTCACATACTTTAGTCTCAGTATCATATTCCCTCAGCTATTCTTGCATTTCAGCATAATTGCATACTCATTGGACTCATTTTTATTAGATATCAGTTTCTAGTACTCGTTTGGTAGGGATTGCAGCTCTTTTCCTCCAAACTCAACTTGTTTAGTCTTCATTCGAGGACAAATGATCCCAAGGGGGAGACATTGTAACACCCCAGAACTTCCAAGCCTAGACTCAGCTCAGAAAACTAGAAAGAATTAAAAAATTCAACTGTCAGTCGATTCACGGGTCAGGTTCATGAGTCATGGAAGTGTCCACGGGTCATAGACTGTGCCCTGGAATTAGATCAGAGAACTTACATTTTCTCTAAGAACCACAAACTGGTTCTACAGACTGTTGAATGATCCATGAGTCGTGAACCAAGTTCGTGAAACTCAGACCTTAGGCCTGACATTTTCTCTGAGAATTATGAACTGGTTCCACGACCCGTGTAATGGTCCACGAGCCGTGGAATGGTCTCGTGGAACCAGACATGTGACTTAACAGCCAGCCAGGATCCACGAGTGAGATCCATGACCCATGGAAGTTCCCACGAATCGTGGACCATACTCGTAGAACCCAACTCCAGTAGCTCAGGATTTCCTGCCCAAGAACCATGACAGGATTCCACGAGCCGTGGAAGTTTCCATGAGTCGTGGTTCCCATCCGTGGAACCTGAGTCGCGAATTTTAGTTGTTTCTTTTAATTAATTCAGGGGCATTCCAGTCTTTTCCTTACCCTTTTAATTCCAAACCTTAGTCATTTTAAGAGGTAATAAAGGGATTTTCACTCTTATTCCCTCCATTCTCCTAAAATCATCAGACTTAGAAAGAAATAGGAGAAAAGAGGCGATAGTTTTCTCTCAAGAACAGGCAGAAGCTTCTTCAAGCTCAGCCCCAAGAATCCAAAGGATTTCTCCATCAGTTCTCCACCAGCTATCTGGGATTTCATCAATGGGTTCCTTTCACCCATTGAGTCCCTAGATTCAGCCAGTTCCTCGGATCCCCATAAATTTGTTCAGAATTAGGGTTCTGAAATCTTATGGAATCACTGTAATTCAAATTCTACTACTTATATTGATATCTATTTCATGTTTCTTGGAGAGTTAGTATAGTCATATGTTCAGAACTCAAAAACCCTAGCATGTCTAAATTTCAGTATTCATAAATTATGCTTACTAGGCAGACAATTTAGATAATCATATTTCAGTATTAGAATGCCATCACTTTCAGTATACATATACATATATGTGCATTCTCAGATAATTTTCAGTATTTGAGCTATCCTGTATTTCAGCTTGCATTTCATTACTTACTTTTTCGTTAGGAGTAGACTTAGTACCGAGCAAATGACAGGATGAAGGCTTAGCTGTCAGATTAGGCTAAGACCTTTAGTAGCAGTCCCCCAATCCCAGAACTACGGCACCACCATAGGTGTAAAGAGGGGTCAACTATCAAGTTAGGCTGCACACCACTATCCCTTAGAGACATTAGTTAGTAGATCCATGTCAGACTTATTTATACCCCTGGCAAGGTATGAACACCCTTCCATCCAGGGTTATAGGTTGGCCCCATAGTTAGCTCAGCTTGGGGTATGTCGGTTAACAATATCTCCCACATATAGATTCATGTTGCATTTACCATTTACTCAGTATCTATTTCAGTATTCAGTTCAGCAGATTATATATTCATATTAGTACTTGGTCATTGTATCCAGCTTAGTTTTCAGTTTATGCTTCAGTATATATATTTCCATGTTCAGTTATTATGTTGTTCAGCTTAGTCCTTATCCCGCATGCTCAGTACATTCGAAGTACTGACACATACTTTTGTGCTACATCATTTCATGATGTAGGTTCAGGCGCTCAGCATCCAGACCGCGCTTACATCAATTTCCAGTCCTCACTCAGTATCTTTATTGGTGAGTCCTCATAGATTGAGGACGATAGACATGCTTTAGTTTACAGTATTTATTTCAGTTTTCATATTGTTGGAGTTAAATGGGGGCATGTCCCAACAACTCATATCAGTTAGAAGCTTTCAAACATAGACTAGATTCAGTTATTGAGTCATTAGAGTGGGTTGCAGACTTATCTATATTATTATATAGAGTTTTCATTCATACATGCTTAGGCTTCTTTACCATTTCCAGATTTTTACTATTGTTTTCAACTTCCGCATAGTGCATGTTTTTATCAGAATTGTTTAGATATTCCAAGTCATGGGTTAGCTTGGTGTCACTTATGACACTAAGCACCGTGTTACGTCTAGGGGTAGCCTCGGGGCGTGACAAGTTCCACGGATTACTTACCTCAAATGATGAAGATTGACCTAGTTTTCTTGGAAAACCCACTTCTTAAAGCTCTAGAACGAAATAAAATAATGAGAAAAATAACTCAGAAAATCGCAGGACTTACATATATACTGTCCCATTTTCTCATCTCGATGGATGAGTCTTCCTGAGGATGGGTCATCGTGACAATGATCGACTCATCACAATAGACTATGGAGATAAGGCATCCTTCATCGCTACGAATGAAAAATTCCAGATGACAGTGTTCTCGCTCCCAGGCCCTCCTTTCACAACACACATTATTTTATAGATACAACAAATTACTCTTGATGCGGTAACAATCATATCCAAAGTTTTATGATTCCGATCCTCGTTCCAAAACTTTCTACGAAACCCTACAGAAGTTGGCTACCCAAAAATAGAAATTATACTACCACTTGACATCATATGAAATACGAATCACCTCTGGCACAGAACACTATATTTTCATCTAAGCTCACCCTAGTCCAACATTTTCAATTCTGAACTTAGATACTTTTCTAGTCGGGTAGTTATGCCTTATTTCAGCATAACAATGGAACATGTTTTATATTAGATACCAATTAAAGAATCGTTCATCCCCGAATGACAATAAGGAGAAAACAAAGGGGAAAATGAAGGTTACTTGAATCCATGAACAAGTGAGGATACTTGTCCTGCATGTCTGTCTCAGCCTTCTAAGTGGCCTTCTCAACAGGACGGTTCTTCAATTGGACTTTCACAGATGCAATATTTTTGGTTCTCAACTTTCAGACATCTCGATCTAGAATAGCAATGGTTTCTTCTTCATAAGAGAGGTTTTCATCTAACAGGACCAAATCCTACGGACCGACGAGGATCGGCTCATCGCGATAGACCATCGATATGAGGCATCCTTTGTTGCTATGAATGAAAAATTCCAGAACATAATGTTCTCTATCCTAGGCCTATATTTCACAACACACATTATTTTATAGATACCACAAATTATTCCCAATGCGGCAACTATCATATCTGGAGTTCTATGACTCTGATCCTCGTCCTGAAACTTCCTAAGAAATCCTATGGAAGTTGGATACCCAAAAATAGACATTATACTACCACTCGACATCATATAACATGAATCACCTCTAAGGCACAGAACACTATATTTTCGTCTAAGCTCACCCTAGCCTGAGATTTTCAATTCTCACCTTAGACACTTTTCTAGAGAGGCACTTATGCCTTATTTCAGTATAATGATGGAACATGTAGTTACATTAGATACCAATTAAACAATTATTCATCCCTAAACAACAATAAGGAGAAAAATAAGGGAAAAACTAAGGTTACCTAAAATGATGAACAAGTGAGGATATGTGTCCCACATGTCTATCTCAGTCTCCAAAGTGGCCTTCTCAATAGGGCGGTTCTTTCATTGGACTTTCACAGATGCAATTTTCTTGGTTCTCAACTTTTGGACATCTCGATCCAGCCTCCTCTTCATAAGAGAGGTTTTCATCTAAAAGGACCAAATCCTAGCAAATAATATACTTACCATCTCTGTGGTAATTCTTAAGCATAAAAACATGGAATACGGGATGAACTCCAAACAAACCAGGTGGCAAGGCCAACCTATAATCCACTGGCCCTACCTTTTGAAGAATCTCAAAGGGCCTAATATACTTCGGACTTAACTTGCCTCACTTCAAACCGCATAACACCCTTCATGGGTGAGACTTTGAGCAAAACTTGCTCACCTTTCACAAAGTGCATGTCTCTAACCTTTCTGTCTGCATACTCTTTCTGCGACTTTGAGCCGCTAGAAGTTTCCCTTGGATGAACTTTACCTTTTTTGTCTCTTACCGGGTATGTACCCAAAGGTTTCGCTTCAAACAAATTAAATTAACCAATGGGAGATCTACACATTCTCCTATACAAAGCTTCAAATGAGGCCATATCTATGCTGGAGTGATATCTATTGTTATATCCAAACTCAGCCAGTGCAAGATACTAATCCTAATAACCCCCTAAAGTCTATCACACATGCACAAAGTATGTCCTCTAACACCTGAATTGTACGCTCAGACTGCTCGTCAGTCTGAGGGTGAAAAGTTGTACTCAGGTCTAACCTTGTCCCCAACTCTTCATGCAACTTCAGCCAGAAATCAAAGGTGAACTAGGTGCCCCTATTAGAAATAAAAGAGATAGGCACTCCATAGAATTGGACAATCTCATTCAGGTAGATCTTGGCTAACTTAGCCACGTCATAAGTCACCTGCACAAGGATAAAATGTACAGACTTTGTCAATCAGTCAATAATGACCCATATCAAATCATATTATCCTAAGTTCTTGGGAAGGCCAACAACAAAATTCATGGCTATTCTCTCCCATTTTCATTTTGAGATGGGCATTCTCTTAAGTGTACCACCGGGCTTTTGATGCTCGTATTTTACCTGCTGGCAATTTTGGTATTTAGCCACAAAGTCTACTATGTCTTTCTTCATTCTGCCCCACCAGTAATGTTGTTCCAAGTCTCGGTACATTTTGGTCACACCAGGATGTACAGAATACTTAGAACTGTGAGCCTATACTAAAATGGTGGGAATCAACCCATCATCATAAGGCACACAAACTTGCCTTTAATTCTTAGAACACCTTCATCATTAATGATGACTTCCTTGGCCTCACCCCACAATACCTTGTCATAAATCCTGCTCAATTTCCCATCATCAAACTGCTTACCCTTGATCTGATCAAAGATAGAGGACCTTGCCTCCACACATGCTAGAAAACTACCCCTTTTGGATACTTCAAACCTCATGAAACTGTTAGCCAGATCCTGAATGTCTCTAGCCAATAGAAGCCTAGCAATATTCAGGTAGGCCAAGCTACCCATACACTCAGCTTTTTGGCTTAAAGCATCAATTACTGCATTGGTTTTACCCGAATGATATAAGATGGTGATGTCATAGTCCTTAAGTAATTTCATCCACCTCTGTTGCCTAAGGTTCAAGCCCTTTTGGGTGAAGACATGCTACAAACTATGGTGGTTTGTGAACACTTCACAGCGAACTTCGTACAAATAGTGTCTCCAGATCTTGAGAGAAAATATCACTGCAGCCAACTCTAAGTCTTGAGTAGGGTAATTCTTCTCATGCACTTTGAGTTGCCTTGAAGCATAAGCCATGACATTCCATTCCTTCATCAACACAACACTTAAACCAGACCGTGAGGCATCACAATACATAATAAAATCTTTACCTTCAACCAGCAAGGCAAGGATGGGAGATGTGGTCAACAAGGTCTTGATCTTTTGGAAGCTCTCCTCGCACTCTTCTGACCAAACAAATGGTACATATTTCTGAGTCAGTTGAGTAGAAATAAATGCAAGATCCTTAATGAACCTATGGTAGTAGCTAGCTAATCCCACGAAACTATGGACTTTCATCACTGAAGTAGGTGTAGCCCAATTCTTGACTGCTTCTATTTTTTGTGGGTCTACCATCACCCCATATTTCAAAACCACATGCCCCAAAAAGGACACAAAAGATAGCCAAAACTTGCACTTTGAAAATTTCGCATACAACTCCTTCTCTTTCAATAGTCCCAACATGATTCTAAGATGACTCTCATGTTCCTCATCACTCTTAGAATTATAACACCCTGCCCATTTGAATAATGGATTAACTCACACTTTTGGGGTAAGACTAAAAGTTCTTAATATGTAGGGAGGATGTTTTATGAAGTATTTTAATTGCACAATAGCAGTATGATAAGTTTTGAAGTCAAGCAAGTTGCAAAATAAAAGTCAGTAGAAGTTATTATAAATTTCGTTAAGAAATTCTCTAAAAATTTAGGTGAAATATCTCAAAGATTTTCTTCCAATATATAAAGATTTAGAAGGCTCCCGACCTACCAAATTGAAGGTCTAGGAGTCTAGTTTCCAACACACTAAACTGTTTGCTTGTACAATTTTAGAATAGAGAGATATTTGTATTTTCACGAGACTCCATAAGAAAACACCTCAAGGTGGGTCCCTATTGCCTCTAAGTCAGTGATGACTTATATAGCAGCCTTTTCTTTATTTTTATTCCATATAAACCATAAGAAAACCCCCATAAATCAGAACCCAAGCCTCTAAATCCTCCATAGACTTTGATGCTTTCAATTCAGAAGTCCAACGGAAGTTACTCTACATAGGGAGCTCATCATCATGGTATAGTTTTCTCATCAATTTTGTCTCTATTTGTTTCTACTACAAAGAGGCAGTTCATGGAGTGTATGGAAAGGTGGATCACAAGTGTAGAAAATGATATTGGAAAATAGAGATACACTAGTAAATCAAATTTGGTGGCAGCCTAGAGGGGGTTCATCCAGCATAGGATATGATAATTTGCATTGCATCAAATGCCCAATGAGAAAGTTTAGGTCAATCCCTCAGTTGGAGATATTGAAGAGATTATGACTGAAAGGAAATGGAACTATCTAAAAATGTAGACTCTTCTTCCCAGCAACATTGTTGATCATGTCAGACAACACATGGATTACTTTCTCCAAACTGATCAAGTAGACAAACGGTGGTGGTTATTGATAAGCATGGGAGGATGTAAAGTGAAGATTGCCTGGGAACTTTTGAGGGTCAGAGGCAACAATAACCTTATTTTCAGTCACATTTGGATCAAGGGATTGCCTTTCAAATTTTCCTTCTTTATTTGGAGGTTGTGGAGGGCAAGGATACCAGTAAATGATATTCTAGCTAGATGTGGCATAACAGTGGTTTCAAGATGTGCTTGTTGTACTGTACCACGAGTTGAAACTATTGAACACCTCTTTCTAACTAGGAATTTGCAACTAGAATCTGAAATTATTTCAATACAGGTGCAGGCATTCAGGGACCTTGGATCAAAGTTAAACAAACTATTTTTAAATGGTGGATGAAGAGGATAATGTCAAGATAAAGACAATCATGCAAGTAACCCATATCATTATCTTATGGTCCCTATAGAATAGGAGAAACACACTGGTTCATGGGGGTAATTACAGCTTTGAGAGAGTGGTGGCTGGTATAGTAGAGACCATCTCAAATTTCATTAAATTGAGGTACCTAGGACTCCTTGACATCCCTAGTAGTTGTCCTGGTATTGTTAGCTTGATTGGAAGCTACAAACCTCAGCTCAGTTACAAGATTGTAAGATAGTGTAACCCCCTTGTGAGATGGTCCAAATGTAATATAGATGGGGCATCCAGGGGAAACCCTGGACCCAGCTCGACAACTTTCTGTATTAAAGATGAACATGGAGACATTAGGGGAATAAGAGGCAGTCAATTGCCAGATTCTTCTAACATGGTTGCTGAAGCATATGCTATGAGGGAAGGTTTACAGTATTGCATCACAAATCAATTTATACCCCTGATTATAGAAATTGATTCCCTTACAATAGTGAACATTCTCAATGATGTGTGAAAAATCCCTTGGAGTGTGACACTAGAGGTCAACTCATTCAACAGGATTAGACAAGAGAAGGAAGTGGTGGTAAAGCATGTGCTAAGGGAACGAAACACACTGGCTAATTATTTTGCTAACTTAGTTTTTGATTTTGCAGGTTCCTACAATATGAGTAATTTTAATGAAGTCCCACCTTTGGGAAAGAAAATTATAAACCAAGATAAGCAAAACTCTGCTAATCTAAGATTTAGGTTTCATCACTCATCAAAAGAGGCAGCAAACAACACAACAACCAACACATAAGGATAGGCAGCAAAAGAACAAGGATCCAAAAGTGCATCAAATAAGTAATCAACTAAGTTTAATCTACTGAGATGATAGAACTAATCTATTAAACACTTGGATGATAATTGCTTGGAGTCAATCCAATTGGTGAACCGGTACCATCCCACCTGGTGAGAGCCTAGAGGTGTTCATCTGGTACCTCACCAAAGTAAAAGGACTAAGTGTTCAAGTAGATTGGTCCATTAATAAGAAGAAACTTGGCTGACTACTCTGCAGTTTTTGCATGTCAAATCTATATTGATTATCTTTAAGCACTTTCATCTACTAAGTTCCTATTCGAAGTGTGGTATTAGTTTCTTCGAAAACTAATTCACTCGAAAGGAACTCAATAGACTAAAGCTTTTAACTATGATCAAGAAATAGATCTAAGGAACAAACTTACCAGAGAATAGACCAGGGAGACTCAACCATGGAGTTAACAATGAGAACCCACATCGGCAAATCAGATAAAGATAAACGCTACCACTGCTGCAGCTTACATCGAGCTTATACAGAACAAGAATGGAATCAAAAGCGGAGCCAACAAATTAACAAAATAAAGACTATGACGAACTGAAAGGATTACCTCTGACACCGGCAAAAGATCACCCCAGACAGTTTTCACCAGAGAAAACAAAGGGTCGGGGTCTTAGGTCATGTCTAGAAGTTTCCTAATTTGTTCGAGACTTAGCTTAGCTTTGTTGAATTTTTATTTTAGTCTTAGACTGAGTCTGATATTTGAGTTGGGCCAATGTTTTGGTCTAGCTTTTGTAAATATTATTTCTTCTTGTTGTTTAATAAAATGGGCACTGCCCGGATCTTCAATTAAAAAAATATGATAATGACTTATTAAAATAGATTCTACGCTTCATTATTTATTCTGTCACTATAGTTGTTTAAATTAATCACTTGTGCCTTAGGACTGCATTTGAACTTTGAGGTTTTCGAGAAAAAATCCTGTGAAATAAAAATGAATGTTATTTTTAATAAATTTATAATCCTTATGTGATTGTTTGTTATGACAAGTTGTATATTTATAGTTCTAATGCTTGTATTGTCTTGCAAGTTTAATATTTATAGTTTAAATAAAAAATAATCAAAACTAAACAAAAGCATTAATTAAAACTGAAGCAAAATTTCATTAAAAATGCATCAAATAACAACAAAAGTTGCACCTAAACTCTACAAAAAAACTACACTTCAAACTGAAATAAAAATAATAATAAAAGTTGAACCAAAACATTATCAAGAATAACCACAAAAACTTTATAGAAAATTAAAGCAAAATAGCAACAAAAACTGCACTTAAACTTTATCAAAAGCAAGGTATCAGCTAAAAAATGCTACTAAAATGCTCTCTTCTCTCTGATGATTAACCTAGCCGTCATCATCATCTGAAACCTTTTTTCTCATCGAAATGGCCATACAGTCCAGTAGTCTACCGTAGTCTATCGCTAGCCAGTCATCTCTAACTATATCCCAGGAAAATTTCCCACCCTTACCCCAGAATCCTTCCAAATTGCCTATTATAATTTCATCTAATGTATCGCAGGCCACTACAGATCGTAACTTTGCTATTTTATTGAAACTTACGACAGCTAATGCCCCTAAAAGCCCTAACAAACCTAACATATAACCCATCTCGATCAAGCAATATAACTATGTCAGTGGAATCCCTCGTGTTGTGTAGACAGAGGAAGAGGTTGATATGATGAATATCATAGAGGAACTACCATTTACTATTATTGGTAAATTCTCCTATGGTTGGCCGGATTTAGAAAACCTACAAATTCAAAAACCTAAGCAGCTTAAGGAGAAAGGGAATTGTAAAATAGGTCTACTGAGGAGTCATCATATTCTTATGAGTTTTGAACTCATGGAGGACTTTGTGAATGTGATGGAAAAGAACGTGTATTATATCAATGACAAAGAAGGTTACTCCTATCAGATGAGGCCACTAATATCTGATGCTCGATTCAAGGTGGAAGAAGAAACTACACGAGCTATGGCATGGATCTCTTTTCCTGATCTTAAGTCAACTTTTTGTGAAAGAGTCCTTATTCTCATTAGCCTCAACAGTGGGAAAGCCAATCCATTTGGATATGGCTATTGTGAACAAAACAAGACTGAGCTGTGCAAAAGAAAAGGTGCAAGTGGATTGACTTGAAGATTTTCCTAAGTATGTAGAAATGGAGATTGTCAACTCAAAGACTAAGGAATCAAGAATAAAGAACGTTAAGATAAAATATGATTTCATGCCTAAATATTGCAAAGAATGTAAGTTTCAAGGTCATGACAAAGAGGAGTGTAGAGTTTTGCACCCTGAACTAAAGCCAGCTCAACCAGACAATGGGGACAAGGACAAGAAAGAAGATGTGAAAGCCACTAAAACAAAGGGATATGGAGAAAACAAATCTAGGCAAATCCCCTAGTGGCATTCTACGAAGAGAAGATTTACTAATAAGGGATACTTTAGTGAAATAGCCTCAAATCCAGATCCAAATGCAGAGTTAAGAGATACCAATCCATTTTCTTCCTTGACAAAGGAAGATGAGGGGCACACAGAAGATACAGGAGTTGATAAAAATATTATTACATCAATAGATAAATTGAAAGAAGCACAAAGTGAAAAGAAAAAACAACAGACGACAAAAGATTGGATTTCCAAGTCCTTTGCCAAACTAGAAGGAGAACTAAGCCCAGCCTCAGAAGTAGAGCAAATCCCTGCAACACAAAGTTCAGTGAGCATAGATATGGAAAAAACGCAAGAGTCAGAGGTTGCTACAAAGATAATTACCTTGAGTCCAAGAGATACCAAATGTGAGCACACTGAAGAGGTAGAAAAAGAGTGCAACACAGCAGAAGGGCTACCTCCATCCATTGTAGTAGTTAAAAGCCCTGCAAAAGAAAGAGAAATAGAATTAAATAAGATCCTGTAACAAAGTGTTAAGGATAGCACAGAATCCTATGACCTTAGCAATAAAACTCTTGGGGTAGATGTTGATGAAGAAGGAGCAGAAACAATGTTAATACCAGTTGAAGTAATGCAATACAGTAGTGGATCTCATAAAGAATTGGTGAGCAAGGCATCTAAGGAGAAGGAAACAAGTGTTAAGACTGTACAGTGGGATAATTTGAAACCAATTGGTTATAATAAGCTTGTTACAATGGAAATTCCATTAGATATATATGAGTCTTTGACCTGGAGTGGTGAATCTCCAAATGGTATTTTACACAACATCCTAATTCATAATATTGAGGAGGTAGAGAGCTATGGTATGTTAGAAGGTGAAGCTGTGAAGGAAGGTTCAAATCAAGAAGATGATATTTTCAGCAAGGGGGATTTATCTCCAAGGGACATTAAATCTGTTAAATCATGAAGGAAAGGGGGGGAAATAGGGTAATGGTGAGGCCACACAGCCTATCAGAGTTCAACCAAAGAGAAATGGGGTTATACAAAAGACAAAGCATCAATGAAGGCAATAATATGGAATATCAGGTCTATGAAGTCTCAAAAGACTTTCCAGAGAGTTCAGATGTTGCACAAGTTTCATAATTTTTCTTCCATTGCATTGTTAGAACCTTTTCAACACATTAGAACCATCAATATATATAAGAACATAATTCAAATACCTCTAGTGTTTTATTAACTATTCTGGAAAAAGTTGGTTCTTTGTTAACCATGGTTTTAATGCCTCTATTATTAGTGACACAAATCAACAAATCACCATACAACTATGTGAGATTTCTAGTGGCATGACTTTATTGGCTACTGTGGTTTATGCAAATAAGAATCAAAGATTGGAGCTCTGGAAAGACATCTACTCCATTTCTAGTGGGTGGTCCTTCTCTAATAAGGGAGATTTCAATATTGTGCTTAATGGGGATAAAAAATTGTTGGAGTTCTAGTGATAGATGCAGATGTGGATGATTTTCAAAATTTTATAGAATCTTGTGATTTGGTACAGGTGCAGTACAAGGGAAGCCCCTTTATCTAGTGGAATGGAAGGGGAGGAGTTGATTGTATATTTGAGAGGCTTGACAGAGATTTAATAAACTCTGAGGTGCAGAAGTGTTTTTCACATACAGAAGTTGAGCACTTGCCTAGAGATGGGTCAGATCATGTTCCCTTATTTCTTACTTGTGTAAACAAAAGTACCAAAATTTCAAAAACCATTCAAGTTCGTAAAATTGTGGACTGATCATGTTGATTTCAAAAAGGTAGTCAGGAGAAACTAAGATAATGGTTTTATAGATAACCCATTCCTAGATTTCAAAAGAAAGATCAAGCAAGTTCAGAAGGCCCTCACCATGTGGAGTAGACAAGCCTATGGGATATCTTTCAGCAACTAATCATCAGAGAAGAAATTGTCAGAATAAAGGAAAAACTCTTTGACAATCACCGTTCTCTTGAGAGAAGGGTTGTGATGCAAAAGTCAAAGTCTAATATATCAGATATCTTCATCTAGAGGAGAGACATTGGAAACAGAAGGCTGAATATGATTGGTTTGAAAGTGGTGATAGAAATTCTAAGATTTTTCATAGTATTGTTAAAGGAAGGAGAAATAAACTTAAGATCTCTAGAATTTTAGATGACCAAGGAAGTTGGATAGAAGATGATGAGCTAATTGCTAATGAGGCCATAAGTTTTTTCCAGAAGCAGTTCTCTCAAGGGAGGAAGCTACTGAATTCCCTTTACTTGACCATATTCTTAAATCAATCACAGAATAATATAATGTGTTGTTAGAGTATCCTCCTGATGATACAAAGATTATGAAGGTTGTTTTTAGTCTAAGTGGGGATAGTGCATGTAGTCCTGATGGTTTATGTGGGAGATTCTTTCAGTCTTGTTGGGACATTGTGAGTGGTGATGTGACTAGATTAGTTTTGGGCTTCTTTGCAGGTAATACCCTTCCAAAATTTATTACTCACACTAATTTGGTTCTCATTCCTAAAAAGATGAAGTACAATCTTTCTCAAATTTGAGACCAATTAGTCTAAGTAATTTTGTGAATAAAATTCTCTGTAGAATTATGCATGATAGATTGAAGAACATTTTACCTAGATTGATATCCCCTAATCAATCAGGTTTTGTTAAGGGTCGAAGCATTATTGAAAATGTCATGTTAACCCAATTACCCAAGAGTTGATCACTGGCATAGGGAAGAGAGGGAACCCCTCAAATATTGTGCTCAAACTGGATATGGCCAAAGCTTATGATAGGGTCTCTAAGTATTTTTTTTATGAAGGTTTTGAGGAAATGGGCTTCTCTAATAAGGTGGTTGATGTAATTTAGAGATTAATCTCTAACAATTACTACTCAGTTTTATTAAATGGTCAGGTTGTTGGGTTCTTCCACTCTACTAGGGAAGTGAAGCAGGGGGATCCCTTATCTCCTGCTCTCTTTATCTTATCTGTTGGGGTCATGACAAAGGCCCTCAATCACCTATTTGATGATGAATGCTTTGTGGGATATGGCATGCCTAAATGGAGCTCTAACCTAAATCATATAGCCTATGCTGATGATACAATTATATTCTCATCCTCTAATATTTATTCTATGAAGAAAATAATGAAGATTTTGTAGGAATATGAACCGGAATCTAGTCAAAAGGTGAACAAGGGTAAAAGTTTCTTTTATATGCATCATAACACTCCAAGTGGAGTGGTACATCAGGTGGAGCATACTATAGGAATGGATAAGGGCTCTTTCCCGTTAAAATACCTTGGTTGCCCACTATCACATTCCAAAAAGAAGAAATAGCATTACACAGAGTTGCTGGACAAGGTAAGGAGCAAATTACAAGCTTGGAAGGGTAGGTTGCTGTCATATGGAGGCAAGGAGGTGCTTATTAAAAGTGTCCTACAAAGTATCCCAATTTATGTCATCTCAGCAATTGTTCCACCAAAGAGTGTTATTAAAGATTTTCAGAGAATTTTTTCAAAATTCTTTTGGAACAATAAAGAAGCTGGAAGAAGCAAATATTGTGTTGCCTGGAACAAGGTTTGTCTACCTAAACATGAGAGGGGTTTGGGATTTATATCCCTTAATGATATTTCTGAAGCTATAAATGTTAAACTGTGGTGGAGATTTAGGACTCAGAGTAATCTATGGACTAATTTTCTTTGGAATAAGTACTGTAAATATAACGACTTGATCTATCATTATTTTAGAAATCATGATATCACGGGTTTTGAGAACGGCTAAAATACGTTTTAAATTAAGTGAAGTTGACGTGACAGAAAATTTTGGATTTTGAAATTTGTCCAGGCTGACATCACTCTGCTATAGTGGAAATTATTCCACTATAGCACTACTGCTATAGCGATCAGCCAACCGCTATAGCGGTATGGCAAAAAATAAAAGTTCAGTACGCGTGTTATAATTTAGTCTTCTCCTCCTCAGTGGAAAAACACACGAGGGTTACTCTAAAAATCCTCCTAGGCTGCTCCAAAGCTTGGGAGCCATGGAAAGGATGGATTCTGGCTAAAAGGACGTGAAACCATGAATTTCGAGCACGTCATCCATCAGGGAACGCCTTCATGAAGCCAGATAAAGGCGTGGTACAGCTGCTTGGTGTCCAGGTAGGCTAGGTTTCTTTTTATTAAGTAGACTTAGACCTATTTTCATTTCATATTGTTGCATAGACGGAAAGGAGAATTTATGTTTAGGCCTTCGGGCACGGACTCTAGAGGATTATTGTGTTTGACTGGTCTTGGAATAGGAAATGGTAGGGTTGGGATGATGTGTTATCATTTTTGGGTTGTTTGTGTTCATTATGTGGGATAGGATGCTAGAATCCAGGAACTAGATGGTTTGAAAGGTTCGGGGAATCAGAAAATATCATAGGTAATTAAATGACTAGTTAAAGGGAGTTTCGGGAATGATTTAATGTAAAAGAAGTAGAGGAAACAAGAAGGGTTGAGGTACCAATGTTAGGGGATGTCTTCCCCATATTGTATCTGTCTTAAGAAAAGGATTTTAAAATTGATGTATCTGCTAGTTGCGTGTCTTGAGGGTGAGCCGGGACTTAGTCTCCGGATAAGAAGTCAATGTTGGGGTCGTGGATCCGGGTGTCGGGTAGGTGATGGTTAATGTCTGGCCAAATGCAATATATATGCATGTAACTATAACTTAGTATTGTATGTGCTTTCATGCTTAGGAAAGAAATTATGAATATCCAAGTAATTGGGGTGTCAATTATGTGAAATGAACTTGATTATTGCTTGTTGGATTTACAAGGGTGTTTTATGTTCATCTAAGTATTGATTGTTGATTTTGTGAGAGATTCGGTTGGCTCGGGTACCATGCCTGGTATGGAATACTAATGATTAGCTTGGGTACCACGCCTGGTATGGGTTCTATATTGGTTGGCTTGGGTACCATGCCTGGTACAGGTTCTATATTAGTTGGCTCAGGTACCACGCCTGGTACAGATTTAAATTTCATTACTGATTGTGTTGTCGATGATTCCATGAGTGGACCGGGTTGATTGTTGAATCTATGATTGATTATATTGGTCCATGAGAGGCCAGGTTGTTACACTTAATTGTGGGGATGGTTCTGGGGTGGATGGGGCATTGCATGTTAATACTAGGTGTTGATCTAGGGGTCCTTAGTTGGTTAGGGTAATATAAAAAGGGTAAGTGTCATGATTATTGCTCATTGTTAAATGATTGTTGAACATGTTCCATATGATTTATAAGTTAGGAGTAAGACTGAGAGTCTGGGCTATATTGCTGGTTGTTGTTATCTGTTGGGTATTGTCCCAGAGGTCTCTGGGGCTGTTTGGGCATTGCAAGTAGTATTTATACATGTATGTGGTCTAGTTGGCGATTAACTGGGTTTACTTCTGGTTGTTTAGTCATAGAGGTTGACTTGAGTCACAGAATGGTAGTTCGGGTCTAGACATAGTAGTCGGTCTACGTATTAAGGTGACTTGCAAGTCTAAGGGTTAAGTGTGACTTGGAAAGTCTTAGGTGTCAGGGTATAGAGTCTCTGAGTGGTGGAGTTGGCAGCAGAATAGGATAGAAAGGCTGGGGACGAAATGAGTAAGTCTGTAGGTGTAAATGTGATGATGTATAAGCTCGTGGTCGGGTTGATATTGAGTTTTGGTAAAAGTGGGTGTTAAAGGACTGTAGTATTGTAGCTATTTGCATAATTTCTCTTGTTTCCTTATATGATGGTAAGTAGTGAATTCGGATCAATCGATAATGTCTACCAGTACGTGTGTTTGTACTGATACTAGTCTTGTTATACCTTTTTGGGTATAGTCTGGTTGCAAGGTCAGTGATGTTTCATAGGTGCATGACAGTGGTGATCTCAAGCAGCTTCTACTCTTCGATATCATGGTGGAAGTTGTGTCTTCTTTTATTTACTTGTACTTATCTTGTAGTAGCTTTTGTACCTGCTTAGACCAGATCTTAGAGAGGGTTGTTTTGAATTTTAACAGTGGTTTTACTGTATTAATTTGTAAAGGATTTTCCTGAAGTAAAGGTTTGTAAACATTTTCATGTATTAAGAGGAGGTTATTTATGATTTTACTTGATTTCCGCAATTGCATGTTGGATCGGGTGGTAAGGGTTCGCCTATCTAGGTGCTTAAAGTAGGTGCCTGCACAGTCCGGCAGTTGGGTCGTGACAGATGGTATCAGAGCCTAGGTTACCGGTCTCCTAGTACATGAGCAAAATATCAAATAGAGTCCTGCGGATTGGTGTGTTTACATCCACATCTAATCTTTGGGAATCTATGAAGCATTCTAGGAAACATCTCTCTTCTTTCTTTCCTTTTCGTGTTGTTCGTTTACTTGCTTGTATGGGTTGAGTTCAATTGGTATCTCAATGAAATGAAGGATGTCATTGGACTCCGGTTGCAATGAAACAAGTAAGAGAAGTTGGAATCGAGAAGGTTCCAATTGGTATCTGGCGTGAGAGGCTGCAGTAAAACATGGATGACCGACTGACAGTCACCCATGGGGCGAATAAAAAGTAGTATTTGTGACTTGAATTTTGTTGTAGCTTGAAATTTTATGTGTTGCAATGCTTAGATGACTGAAATTATTGGTGTATAATTGTAATGACTCTTCCGGTCATTTCCACGTATACATTTTCCTTGTACCGTTAGAGCTTGTTTGTAGCGGCCCCAAGCCATTTAAGGCTTTTCGGGACCGGTATTTTGGTGCCGGGTCCATTTATTTGGTCGTATGATAAGTTTTGAAGTCAAGCAAGTCGGAGAAAGTTATCGTAAGTTTCTTTAATAAATTTTCTGAACTCTGGGTTAAATGTCTCAGAGCTTTTCTCTCAATATATAAAGAGTTAGAAGTCCCCCAAAATACCAAATCGAAGGTCTATGAGTCTAGTTTCCAACGCACAAAACCTCACATCCAACTGATCTCAGAGCAAAAAGTTATGACTGTTTTACCGCGGACTGTCTGGCAGAAACCGGGTCGCGAACCGGGTAGGGTCAAAATCGATTTTAAGCCTCAACTTCACGTTTTAAAACGCCATTTCAGATCTGAAACAGTGAGAAAACATAAGGGGGGTTCCAAGAGAGTTCTTGGGTATCAAAATCGTGCGATGGTGCAATGCGAACCTAAATTTAAGAATTTTATTAGCATCGCGCGTATATTTGAAAATATTTTATTTTAAAGTTATATATTTTATTACCTTTTTTAAAGTATTTTAAAGGTCTATGCAAAATACTTTTATTATGATATAATTGTGTATGTACTTATTTTATAAGGTTTATATACATTGTAATATTTTAATGGAGATAGTAAATTTAGTTATGTTGAAATTTATTATTATAATAAAGTAGGTTTTATTTGAAATAATTTCCTATTTATTATGATATATTCAAAAAGTTATATTTATTTTACCACGAATTTATGCAATACACGAGTATATACTTAACGGGATAAAATTGGTTGTCACCTCCACTTCCACGTGGAAGTGGAGGCATTGTACAACAAGGTTAGGCATTATGTAGTAGCATTTTAGTAATGATTGTTGGCAAAATCCAATATACATATATATGCTCATCTGCCAAACTTTGGATGTTTGGCAGCATTAAAGTTCCTTTGCAAAATTCACCCACACGTTGGTGTGGTATAAAATTTCATTCAATTTGATTTCATTTCGGAGCGGTTCGGACTCGGAAATCATCGTTCTAACAGCTTGTCATCGGACGACAGGTAGGTTATGGTTTAAAATCCCTAGACTTAGCATATATCGGATAAAATTGTACTAGCTGGCATCTTTGGGTTGGATTATTAGGTTGGTACCACAGACCTCGACCGCTTTATTCATGTCCGCCTACTTTTGTTCCTACGTTGCTTGTAGTACTTGCCGATATATTTTATTTACCCTTGTGGTCCTGTGAGGCCTTGTTGACTCTGGAACATAGAAGGTGGGATTTTGGGAATGTCCGCGAGTCCCGGGCATAGAATTATCCTTCTAGGCTGGTTATGCTTGCTGAGTAGCTGTGGGACTGTGCAGGGTCCATAGATTGATTGTGAGCTGCTGGACAGCTATTGTGTTTGATCATACCATTTCCATGCATTTAAAAAGGTTTTATCCATGTTTTACTACGGTTTGGCTTCGGGCCTACTGGCACTATTTTCTAAACCTTGCATGGCCCCGGGGGCCTGTTTTTGATGGAAATGATTTGGAAATGGTTTGATTTAACTTGTGAATATTCCTGGGTAAAAGAAAGTAAATTATGTTTTAAATCATCAGTTTTACGATTAACGCTAGACTCGGCAGGGCCGGGGTGCTAGTTGAGTTTTCTTGCTACTTGAGTTGATTTTAGCCTTGGTCGGACCGAGCACCTGAGATGACTTTTTACTGTTTAGACCCGGCTACGCCCGGGCACCCTTGGAGGGGGTTTTGAGACATTTTTCTACTACTTTAGTCCTGACAGGGT
>QJPP01005017.1:0-47379 GCA_003996215.1 Jaltomata sinuosa
GACCTATTCCTAGATCGTACCCTTAAATGGGAGATTCCTACTATTAGAGCTATTCTTAGCCTCCAATATAGATGAATTCCCAAGTACCCACTAGCAATTTCACATCCACAACTATGAAATTCTCTCCCGAGCAATCACATAGCTAAGTAATGTAAATTAATGTTTTCAACCACTAATTTTAAGATTAAAACTTGGTGAAATTACTAGACCCATGTCAAATAAGCAATTAAAAAGGTGAATTAACAACACCCTCACCCATTAGCTAAGCACCCATCATCTATACACCCATAGACAAGAGAATTTTGCCACTCATAGTAGGAGAAGAAGAGATACCATCTGGGTAAGTAAAATTCCCATCCATTATAGCTAAATCTAAAGTTCTAGAATGAAATTAGGCACACAAATTGTTAACCAAGAGATTTGGATTGAAACCCTCTTCTCAATGGAGGTGGAAAATTGTTTACAAAGTAAGAACTACTCTCTAGGAATCAGGTCTGAAGTATTGTATATATAAATTGGGCCTAAAATGGCCTTTTATATGTTCCCAAGTCGTCACATAAAATTAGGACAAGTTTGACCTTTTAGGAGGTGTACGATGCGACAGGCAACTTACATGTCGCAATGTGTGCGTCGCACATATACCTCAACTCGACCAGTGACTTCAGCTAAAATTGTGGGTTTCATGCGAAGGTGGTGCATTTTGCACCACGGGATATGCGTGTCGCACAACGACCACACTCCTTTGCAGAATCTTCAGCAACTTTGGCAGCTTCATGCGGAGGAGGTGCGAACCACACCTCGGCTTGTGCGTGTCGCACAACCACCACATCTCATGGCAGATTCTTCAGCTTTTCTCAACTCTTCACACTTAGCTCCTTTTTGGATCTTTTTGGGTCCATATCCTTGTTCTTCATCTTCTACCAAAAGTACCTGCATAGACATTAATAAAGGCCATAAGATACTCTAAATCAATTCAAAACATAGCAATAATTCATGGATATAGGCTCAATAAGTTGGTAGATTACTGACTTATCAAACCCCCAAACTTGAACTATTGCTTGTCCTCAAGCAATATACTCACAAGGCAAGGAATGAATTATGCTAAGGCTCAATCAAGGCACAAATGACTACTCTGCACTAAAAATTTAAGAAAAAGAAACAAACAAAAGACTCAAACAAAGGACTCAACTACTATATTAATCTCAAATTGGACCACCACAAACTCAAGGCAGTTGGTCATTTCAAAACCTTTTTCAAAAGGACATCATTTCGCATTTAAAATCAAGGAAATTTGCCATTCAAAAAAATACATTTAGGCTTCTCAAGTCATTGGCATGGACCGTCAAGGTTTTCCTCGAGATTCGCCACATATATTGTCTCATTCATTCCCCTCAATTGAAATAGAGACTCTATACTTCAATTCGAGTGCATGATGCCACTTACCACAAGAAAGAATCCCACTCACAATCATTCATTTATCAAAACACGGGATTATAAGAGAACCAAGAAGACTCTCACTCTCTCAAGGAAGTTCAAGTGCATACGCGTCGAACCATAGGCTTGCCCTTCATGTAAATTGCCACTAATGTAGGGTAGCCAAGCTCGGAATCACCAAAGACTTGCGGGTTATGATGTTGGCTAGGGATAAGGTGAGGATATCATTTGGTTCAAGTGAATACACCTCCTTAATACTCTTTGTTATTATTTCGAACACCACTCATATTTTTCCATTTCAACTTCACCTTATTCCTCCCTCGCACAACCCAAGATTTCTCCTTTTTAACTTTTGATCATTCACACCTTATATCACCTTCACTTGGTAGCACCAATGTTTGCTTTTCAATTTGCTCATTGGATTGATATTTTGGAGAAATTTTCAATTTGAAATTAAGGTGCTACCTTGCACTTGAAGTTGGCTTCCTTTTTTCTCCTCATTTAATCATGTGCACTCCCAAACTTAGGCATTTGCCTATGATGTCTTTCCCCCCCCCCCCCTTGAAACTTAGGCTTTTAGCCTACATTTCATTTTCAAGCTATTAGGGAGGATGGGTGCCAAGATACAGGTTCCAAAAAGGTCAAGGTGTTGACAAGGTGCCAAAGATGGCTTTTTATACAAATTGGGCCTAAAATTGATATATACAAATTGGGCCTAAAATGGCTTTTTATATGTTCCTAAGTCGTCACATAAAATTAGGACAAGTTTTCCCTTTCAGGAGGTGTGCGGCGTAATGTGCGGTTTGCACATCACAATGTGCGCGTCACACACCTACCTCAACTCGACCAGTGACTTCAGCTAAAATTGTGGGCTTCGTGCGAAGGTTGTGCATATTGCACCACAAGATGTATTCATCGCACAGCGACCGCACTCCTTTGCAGAATCTTCAGCAACTTTGGCAGCTTCATGTGGAGGAGGCACGAACCATATCTCGTCTTGTGCGTGTTACACAACCACTGCATCTCATGGAAGATTCTTCAGCTTTTCTCAACTCTTCACACTTGGCTCCTTTTTGGCTCTTTTTGGGTCCATATCCTTGTTCTTCGTCTTCTATCAAAATTACCTGCATTGATATCAATAAAGGCCATAAGAACCTCTAAATCAATTCAAAACATAGCAATAATTCATAGATATTGGCTTAATAAGTTGGTAGATTACTGACTTGTCACTAACCGGACAAGGTTAGCACCATATTCATAAGGATCCTTTCATAAGCCACGGAGGGCAACCTACGGTGGAAACATAGTTTTGGACATGGGTTATCTAGAAACCTCATTGCTCGGTGCTAAATACTCCTCCCAAAACTTATAACATGAGGCTCACATACATGTGACATATCTAGATGCTAATCTTGTTCATAAACATATTCATAACCCGAATCTTCATACTACTCACAAATCTTGGTTTAGAAAATGATTCATGAGCATTGTTGGAACATTGGGTGTCTTGCATTGCATAATAGTTCATAACTTGAAAACTTGCATGACTCATAGTTCAATTTCATAATAACATATACTTTCATAGAACATAGGAACTAGGCATGCACTTGCCTGAAAATCAATGAAAAACATGCTATCAAATACCAAATTTTCTTAAATCATGCATGTAGGATTTATCATATTTAGCCTTCAATTCATAAAATAGTAGTTCACATGTAAAAACCCATGCAAATTCATGAAACTTAATATAGATTTCATAATAGAATCATGAGAAGACAATTTATAGGAATACTCATAAAAATTGGGTAAAAACCCAAATTTGAAAGTTCATGAAATCAAACTAAAAATTAGGAGATTTGGGAACAAGGGTGGAAGGAACCCATTGTTGATTACCCACATACCTTGATTGAAGCTAACCCACTTGAAATTTAAAAGAAAGGAGACTCGAACTTGGAGCTTGAGACTTGGGGCTTGAAGGAGTTCTTTTCCTTTTTGAGAGATGAATGAAGATTTGAGGAGGGACTTAGACTAATGAGGGTGAAAACCCTTCTAGAAGTAGTCAAAATGACTTCATTTAGGAGTTAAAAGTGTGGGTAATTTTAAAAATACCTCTGGGACTTAATTAAGAAAAAGCTGTTTTAAAGCTCGGCGTCAGGTTCCACGGGTCACTTTCATAGACAGTAGAACTCCTCACGGCTCGTGGACTTGATTCGTGGTTCCTGAGCCAAAATTTTAGGCTGTGGGTAACTTTCCATGGACTATCAGGACGACCCGTAGAAACTTTTACGAGTCATGGAACCAATTCGTGGTTCCAGAGGAAATGGTCACTCTCTGTCTCATTTCCACAGGTTGGTACCATGATCTGTGGAAACATCCACGAACTGTGAAACTGACCCGTGGTCCTCAGACCCAAGGGTGGTCTGCAGGACTGGAATCACGAGTCCTTTCCATGACTCGTGGAACTTTCCATGGCTCGTGGATTTGACCCGTGGTCCCTGGAAGTTTTAAAATTCTGCAAGTTTTGAGTTTAAAAGTTGAAACCAAGGAATAAACATGAAAACTGAACTTTTCAACTTAAAACACGACTGAATCAACTTCGAAAACATAAATACATGCTAAGATCATGAGGAAAATGGGTTGAGGAGAATCGGAGAAACATACTACAGAGGAAACTATTACCTCAAGCTGAAACTGAATCGGAAGGGAAGAGATGAGGGTACTTGGCTTTCATGCCTGCTTCTGCTTCCCAAGTAGATCACTCAACAAGTTGATTCCTCCAAAGAACTTTTACCAAAGTGACTTCTTTGTTTCTCAACCTCTGAATCTGACGATCAAGGATCACCACGGGAACCTCCTCATAAGTGAGACTATCCTTCACACCCACAGCCTCCAAGGGGATAATCAAGGTCGGATCACCAACACTTCTTCAATAAGGAAATATGTAAAACCGGATGAACCGCTTCTAAATCCAATGGCAAATCCAACTCATAAGCAATGCTACAAACTCTCCTTAGAATCCGATAAGGACCTACAATACGGGGACTAACCTTACATTTCTTTCCAAATCTCATCACACCCTTCATGGGTGACACCTTCAGAAAAACTCAATCATCAACCTTAAATTCCAATTCCCTTCTTCTCACATCCGCATATGATTTCTGTAGACTCTGAGCGGTCTTCAACCTCTCCTTAATAACTTGAACCTTCTACATAGTCTCATGAACCAAATATAGACCAATCAAACCAACAATTAGGAGACCTACACCTCCGACCATAAAGTGCCTCATAAGGGGCCATCTGGATGCTAGAGTGAAAGTTGTTGTTGTAGGCAAACTCTATAAGAGGTAAGTGATCCGCCAAATTACCTTTGAAGTCAATCACACAAGCTCTCAACATATCCTCCAAATTATAAATAGTATGCTCTGCCTGGCCATCTATATGTGGGTGAAAACCTGTGCTAAGCTTCACCTGAGTACCAAGACCTATCTGAAATGACCTCCAAAACTGAGAGGTAAACTGGGTACCTCTATCTGAAATGATAGACAAAGGAACACCATGCAATTTGACTATCCCCCAAATGTAGAGTCTGGCATAATCGTCTGCTGAATCCTTAGTCTTAACAGCCAAGAAGTGGGGTGACTTAGTCATCCAGTCGACAATCACCTAAATGGAATCATGTTGCCTTCAAGTATGAGGCAACCCAGTGATAAAGTCCATATTGATTGCTTCCCACTTCCAAGTAAGAAGGTCAATTTCCTGAGACATGCCACCCGGTCACTAATGCTCTACCTTCACTTGCTGACAGTTGGGACACTTAGCCACAATACTAGCTATGTCCCTCTTCATACCATTCCACTAATAGACTTCCCGTAGATTGTGGTAAATCTTGGTGGCACCAGGGTTAATAGAATATCTAGAACTGTGAGCCTCAGTCAAAATCTGGTATCTCAACCCATCTACATCTGGCACACACAATCGACCCTGATAACGAAGCACACCATCTCCCCCTTCAGAGAAAACCTCAACCCTTTGCTGATGGACTGAACCTTTTAGCTGAAGAAAAATAGGATCACTATCTTGCTTTGCCTTCACTTCAGCTACGAAAGATGATTTGGAACCATTCTGAAAAATAACACCACCTTCTGTCGAGTCCATAAGGCAAACTCCCAACCGAGCAAGCCTATGAACCTTCTTAACCAATTCCTTCTTCCCGTCTTCGACTAAAGACACACTACCCATAGACAATCTACTAAGTGCATCCGCCACAACATTGGCCTTACCTGGATGGTAAAGCACACTCATGTCATAATCCATAAGAAGATCAAGCCATCTTCTTTGTCGCAGATTCAATTCCTTCTGCGTGAACACATACTGAAGACTCTTATGATCAGTGAATACAACCACGTGAACACCATACAACTAATGTCTGTAAATCATCAAAGAAAAAACCACGGCTGCTAGTTCAAGATCATGAGTAGGGTAGTTCTTCTCATGAACCATAAGCTGTCTAGAGGCATAAGCAATCACTTTACCACGCTGCATCAAAACACAACCCAAACCAATCGTAAAAGCATCACAATACACAACAAAGTCGTCTAGGCCCTCAGGTAGAGCCAACACTGGAGTTGTGGTCAACCTAGTCTTCAATTCCTTGAAGTTCTTCTCACATAGATCAGACCACTAAAATTTTACCTTTTTCTGAGTCAACCGAGTCAATGGGGCAGCAATGGAAGAAAACACTTCCACAAACCTCTTCTAGTAACTAGCCAAACCCAAAAAGCTCCTAATATTAGACACTGAAGTGGGTCTATGCCAGTTCTTTACTGCCTCTATCTTTTGAGAATCAACTCGAATACCATCTCCAGTCACAATATGACCCAGAAAAGAAATAGACTGCATCCAAAACTCACAATTGCTAATCTTAGCAAATAACTACCGATCCTTGAGAGTTTTCAACACCACTCTCAAATGGTCGTATGCTCCTCCTCACTCCGAGAATAGATAAGAATATTATCAATGAAAATAATCACAAATATATCCAAATACTTTTTGAACACACGGTTCATCAAATCCATAAAGGCTGCAGGAGCATTCGTTAGACAAAAATACATAACAACAAATTCATAATGACCATACCGAGTTCTAAAAGCTATCTTCGAAATATCACACTCTCAAACACGAAGCTGATGATAATCAGATCTAAGGTTGATTTTGGAGAAGAAACTAGTACCCTGAAGCTGATCGAACAACTCATCAATCCTAGGAATGGGATACTTATTCTTAATTGTGACCTTTTTCAATTGACAGTAGTCAATACACATTCTAAGGGAACCATCTTTTTTCCGCACAAAAATACTGGGGCACCCCACAGGGAAATGCTAGGCCTGATGAAACCCTTATCAAGAAGATTCTTCAACTGATCCTTTAACTCTTTAAGTTCCATGGGAGCAATTCTATAGGGAGGGATAGAGATTGGATTCATATTTGGAAAAAGGTCTATCACAAAGTTGATCTCCTGCTCGGGAGGGACTCCAGGATAATCTTTGGGAAACACTTCTGGAAACTCATTCATCATAGGAACAGAGTGACGGGATAGTATTCCGAACTCCGTGTCCATAACCCGAAGTATATGATAAACATAACCCTTAAAAATCATCTTCGTAGCCTTAAGATAAGATATGAAATGACCTTTCGAGGAAGGAGGGATACCTTTCCACTCTAAGATGGGTTCATTTGGAAATTTGAAACTGACAACTCGAGTACGACAATCAACCGAAGCATAACAAGCATACAACCAATTCATAGCAAGAATAACATCAAAATCAGTCATCTCCAACTCTACTAAATCTGCCAAAGTGACTCTATGAAGGAATGAGATAGGGCAATTTTGGTAGATTCTTTTGGCTAGGACTGAATCACAAATAGGAGTAGACACACAAAAGGGTTCTAAAAGAAATTCAGGACAAGTTTTGAATTTGCATGCTACATAAGGAGTCACAAAAGATAGGGATGCATCGGGGTCCAACAAAGCATATACATCAAGAGAGAAGACTTTTAACATACCAATGACAACCTCTGGGGAACTCTCCTGGTCCTGACGAGAGGACATAACATAAAGACGGTTCTGGCGATGGCCACCAGAACTAGAAGTTGTGCCCTGCTGGGCTCAATGAGCTCCTGAGGCTGCTGGAGAAGACTGAGCCCTACTATCTCCCTGCCTCTTCTTAGCCGAAGGGCAATCTCTAATCATGTGTCCAGCCTGTCTATATCCAAAACATTCACCTATGCCCAAACGACACTCTCCCGGGTGATTCTTCCCACACTTGCGGCAAATAGGATGAGAGGATCCTTTAGCAACACTCCTCTGAGACTTCGAATAAGAACCAAATCCTCTACCGGTCTGATAATGATTAGGCCTCGGGGCCTGGGTAGGAGAACTAGCATAATAATAAATGGGTGCTAATGACTTCTTCTGAAATGAGGAGTGATGTCGTCCACTGGACCTTTGATGGTCAAAACCCGAACCCTCGGATATAACTCTTTTGTTCTCCCTAGCCATCTCACTAAGCTTGTCCCCCTGTAACTGGTGAGCATGAGTCATAAATCTAGAGATACTCATGTCACTCAACAGCATAGCAAATCTACACTCCTTTTTAACCAAGTGTGAGACTCCATAGATATACTTGCTCATATGATCCTGTGGGTCATCCACCATAGCAAGAGCATATCTGGAGAACTGAGTGACCCTCAAACTGTACTCCTAGACTGTCATGGATCCCTGTCCTAACTTCACAAACTCCTCGGTCTTCACTTTTCTTAACTCCCTCGGAAATAATCGATCTAGGAAAGCCCTTTTAAAACACTCCCAAGTCATAGGGACCTCGTCCCTAGCCCTATCTTCCTTCCATTGCATGAACCAGATATGAGCTACATCCTTGAGTTGATAGGATTCTAACTCAAGACTATCAACCCCAACCACTTGCCTAACATCAAAGATTTTTTTCACCTCATCCAAAAAGTTAAGAGGATCTTCCCCAACCTTTGAACCCAGAATACTGGCAGGTTTATACGGATAAAATCACGAACTTGGGCCACTACACCACCTTGAGGGTGGAAGAGGATAGTAGCCGGCTGGTTGGCCTGAGCGGCCAAGTTATGGGGTAGAATATGTATGGTATTCCTTAACTCCTCATTCATGACCTTGAGGGCCGGAACTGGAGGAGCAACATTTTGAGCGGCTCGGTGAGGCATAGCGCGTCGAGGCATAATCTGAAACTTACAAGGAAAGGATTAGAGGGATATTAGAGTTAAACTCTAACGCACGATGTGATCATGAAAGAAGTGAGGTTTTTCTAAGATATATCATAGCTTCCCTCTCATAAGTGTGGCGCACTTCACACACATGAAAGAGATTCTACTCGATGCGGCTTTTAGACATCCTAGGACTCTTGAACCTGAGGCTCTGATATCAAGTTTGTCATGCCCCGAGATTACCCCTAGACATAAATGGGACCTGGGACCGCAAGTTCCCTAAGCTAACTCTTGGTCATAGCATAACTTAGGTATATAAACAAAGTGTAGAGGAAGCGTCATAAGAATTAGATAACTCAATCCATGAGATAAACATCAAGAGGAAAATGATTCCAAAGAGACCCAAATACTGTCTATGTCTGAAAATCCTCTACCCATGACATAAGGAGTTGCTAGGACAAGATCCTAGCTAACTCAATGTACGAAAGTAAATAATCAAAAATAGCTAAATTTATAACTATCCCTCGAACAATGAGGACTCACCAACACTGACTGGATACGGCCTGCAGTCTCTAGCCACGTGCCTGAGGGAAGGAACTTGAATCTGCATCATCAAGAGGATGCAACATAAATTATGGGTCAGTACTATAGGATGTACCCAGTATGTGAGATATGCATGATCATGATAAAAACATACTTAAAACATACTTAAACTGAGCTCTTTCAAAATAAGAGATAGCATAAGAGATTATCAAAGTATAAGACATAAACATGAAGTAAAGTCAAGGTTCAAAGTAAGGTACCACATAACTACATAACTTAAAAATAATCATGTGGGAGCTTCTCTTAACCGACATTAAACTATGATGAACTACATGGAGTCCAGTGTCATGCACCAACACTAAAAAAGGTTGTCCTACCCGGCCAAGGTTAGAACCATGTTCATAAGGATCCTTTCATAAGCCACGGAGGGCAACCTACGGTGGCAATGTAGTTTTGGACTTGGTTATCTAGAACCCTCATCCCTCGGTGCTAAATACTACTCCCAAAATATATAACATGAGGCTTATATACATTTGACATATCTAGATGTCAATTTTATTCACAAACATGTTCATAACCTGGATCTTCACACTACTCACAAATCTTAGTTTAGAAAATGATTCACGAGCATTGATGGCACATCAGGTGTCTTGTATTGCATAATAGTTCATAACTTGAAAACTTGCATGACTCTAGTTCAATTTCATAATAATATATACGTTCATAGAACATAGGAACTAGGCATGCACTTGCTTGAAAATCTATGAAAAACATGCTATCAATTACCAATTTTTCTTAAATCAGTTCATGCATGTAGGATTTACCATAATTAGCCTTCAATTCATAAAATAGGAGTTCACATGTAAAAACTCATGCAAAATCATGCAACTTAATATAGACTTCATAACAGAATCATGAGTAGACTTGAAATCAAAATAAAAATTAGGGATTTTGGGCACAAGGGTGGAAGGAACCCATTGTTGATTACCCACATACCTTGATTGAAGCTAACCCACTTGAAATTGAAAAGAAAGGAGACTTGAACTTGGAGCTTGAGCCTTGGAGATTGAAGGAGTTGTTTTCCTTTTTGGGAGATTAATTAAGATTTGAGGAGGGACTTAGGCTAATGAGGGTGGAAACCCTTCTAGAAGTAGTCAAAATGACCTCATTTAGGAGTTAAAAGTGTGGGTAATTATAAAAATACCCCTGGGACCTAATTAGGAAAAAGCTATTTAAAAGCTCGGCTTCAGGTTCCACGGGTCCCTTCCACGGACTGTAGAACTCCTCACGGCTCATGGACTTGAGCCGTGGTTCCTGAGCTAAAATTTCAGGCTACAGATAACTTTCCATGGACTAACAGGACGACCCGTAGAAACTTCTATGAGTAGTGGAACCAATTCGTGGTTCCAAGGGAAATGGTCACTCTCTGCCTCATTTCCACGGGTTGGTACCACGATCCGTGGAAACATCCACGAACCGTGAAACTGACCTGTGGTCCTCAGAACTAAGGGTGGTCTGCAGGACTGGGATCATGAGTCTTTTCCATGATTCATGGAACTTTCAATGGCTCATGGACTTGACCCGTGGTCCTTGGAAGTTTTAAAATTCTGCAAGTTCTGAGTTTAAAAGTTGAATCAATTTCTGAGGTGTTACACAAAGTGATCAATCTTTGATTGTTCCTTGAATATTTCAAATTGTAAATAACGAATTATGATGAGTAAAAATCAATATGAGAGGTGAACTAGGGATGTGTTCACCATGGCTTCATAAACAACATCGGGTTAGAGTTCAACCGGGTTCTTTTCATAAGCATAACACGAAGTAATTGAAATCGTTCTTACCTCTAAACTTTTCTCAACCAAATAGATGCATTATCTTTACAATTCTCTCAAACTTGAAAATAATACAATTACAAAACTCAATTTATACTCCAAGTAGATTAACCTCGCTAGAGCGTCAATCATTAGACGGGAGTTAGTAGTCCCGAATCCTTATTTCTTAATCCAATTTTCCGGGTTTTAATTCCTTTATTCAAACAAATCAAATCTAGACTTGTTCTAATGTTTGCAACCATTAGAAAATGATAAAAACATAAGATTAACAATGTACTTGCTATATATATTGAACCCAATATCACCCGAACCCTAGATTATTACTATGCCATGGTTCCCACATCCCTAGTTGTGGGAAGTTAGCTACTCATGCTAGTAGAGAAAGAGAAGATAATAGTATTCATGATAGAAAGAAAGGATTCTTACTATATATTAACACAAGCTTCAATTTATCCAAGAACAAAAGCCAAAATCCCAAGAACAATGATGGAAGAAGAAGAAGACATATGTGTCGTGTTTTCTCCTCCAAAAACTAATCCAAAATGTGCATAAAAATATCGGGTAATGATTAATAAAATAACCCTAACATAGGTATTTATAATAGTCTAGGAATTAAAGTTCCAAAAATAGAATTTCGGAATCCCATTTTAAGTTGACGGTTGACCTGGGGATCCGTCAAACTTGTGATGACTCGTCAAGTGAGTCATCACAAGGAACCAGTACTGTTGCCACTTCTGCTTCAAGTTGATGAATATTTGTGTAAATCACATTTGGCTAATGCATTTTATGTACAAATTTTGTCTTGTCTTGACGGTTCACTGTGATGGGTCGTCATGGCTTTGATGACACATCATGGTAGTCATCATGGTTAAACAGTAAGATGAAACTTCTTCCTTGGTGTGGTGGCTTGTTGTGACGACTCCCCATGGACTTGGAGAATCATCATGGGAGTCGTCATGGCTAAATAGTGAGCTGGAGCTTCTGCCTTGGTGTGGTGGCTTGGTGTGATGACTCCCCATGGACTTGGAGAATCATCATGGGAGTCATCACCACTAAACAGTGGGATCTTGTGGGCTGCTTTACTTTGGTGGCTCACTTGGTGATTCATCACACTCGTGGTGACTCGTCAGGTGAGTCACCACACCTAACAATACGCTTATTTCAAGTGCAAAATCTCCATTTTTCCATTTTCATTCAAGTTCCTACAATTACAACACAAATACCATCAATAACAACAACGGTTACTTGAAAACTCATGATTATTCTTAGTTAAAGGAGTCAAATGTGCCGTAGGATGCCAGCACATCAGTAAACTCTCACTCTGAAGTCCTGGCACTGATGGAAGTACTGAAGCAACAGGCACAGAAGACTCTACATCACCCGCTATCGAACTCGTCTTAGGCATCTGAGAAGGAATGAAACAATCGAAGTTCTTAAAAGTCAATAAAGCCAGGAACGCATGATAAGGAGCCAAGAAGATGAAACTTTTCCTAACAATACCCTGTATCCTCCCGCATATAGGATACGTATGTCATCGTACTGATCTGCGAGACTCTACTTAGGAACTTGCTTATGTACCACTACACCAGTGAACCTAGAGCTCTGATACCAAGCTGTCACAACCCGATTTCTTAGGTCATGATGTCACTTACAACCCCTCAGTAGGCGAACCAATTCCTGTAGCCCAGAACGATTAGTAATGGGCTACTAGCTAACTGATATGCACAATAAACAGAAATAAGCATAAGCAGAATATAAAGATAGACAAAGCAGAAGCAATAACCCAAATATATACAAGATGAAACTACACCAACCCCAAGACTTGGTATCGACAGTACAAAAGCTTCTGAATAGAATACAAGTACTAGAAGTAACAAAATGATAAGTACAACTATCTCTGAATATACAAAGAGTAACAACACAAAATATGAGATATGGTCAATCCCCGACTGCCAGGCGCTCACCCTAGTCTCGAATGTCAAAGAGCTGCAGGAGTATCCAACGTGATCAATTGCGAAAGCTCAACTAATATCTGCACCAGAAAGATGCAGAATTGTAGTATGAGCACCCAGACAATGGGTACTCAGTAGGCATTATTAGCTGACTGAGCGCATATAAGATATAAAAACAGTAAGTAGAAGATTGCAAAAAAGTCATCACCGAAGCAATAGAGAAAGCACAAGGAACTAGCACGGAAAATAGACTACCAAGAGTTATAAGAATAAAATGCGTGCACAAAAGATATACATAACACAGAAACATAGTTGTAAGAAAGAAGAACGCACCTGGGATCCTTGCAACAATAGTATAATTAAATAAAGAGAAAGAGAATCAGGAACATGGCGGTATATCGGTAAGCTCAAGTAAAAAGGGAAAGAAGGAAAGCAATCCAACATAATCAAGTAGAAGCCATAAAATAATGGAAACATACTTGCAACACTAACTTTACAGATAAGCATAAACCGGGATCATTATCCTAATTTACAACCTAGAATGGAATAACTAAACCAAAGGAACCAAGAGTTTCTACTCAGAATAAAGATAAGGAACAACGTCCGATAAATCACAATGGCTCAGGAGGACACCCAACGAAGCCTCAAAGATATAGGACTCACTAGCCTTTCAATACTCAAGATCAAAACCCGGAGACTCAACAAGATAAAACTTACCAATTCACAAGGACCAAGGACCATAACTAGCTCTATAAAACGACAGGAGTAATATAATCTACCTACAGTCCCAACGGTCGCCCATGTAATGACCCTTTCGGTCATTTTTACTTTTGCACCTTTTTTGTACTGTTAGAGCCTTCTTGTAGTGGCCCCAAGATATTTATGGCTTGCTGGAATCGTTAGTTCAGTGCTCTGGCCGTTCGTTTGGTCGTTATGGTCATTTCCTTATTTTAGAGCTAAGTCTTAAGAGTTGAGATTATCAAAATCGTGCGGTAGTGATTTGTGATCGCATGACCTTAACCTTCATCCCATATCAAAGGCTTGCAAGCCTAAGTTTGAGAATTTTATTAACATCGCGTGTATTCGAATATATTTGATTTAGATTAGAATTTGGTAAAAGTTTTAATTTTTCTAAAAATGTTTTATATATTTGTGAAAAAATATATACTTTTATTATGATATATTTGTGTATGTATTGATTTTACAAGAGTTTTATATTTATTAATATTGTTATGGAGATAGTAAACTTAATTCTGTTAAAAATTATTATTATAATATAGTAGGTTTTAATTGAAATGATTTTCTATTTATTATGATATATTCAAAAAAATTATATATATTTTACCACGAATTTATGCAACGCCCGAATATCTATGAATTGGATTAAAAAATAAAGTGTTAAACACCTCCACCTCACACATTGAAGTGGGGGGGCTAACACAACACATAGGAAAATTTGAAAGGTGGCATCATATTATCATTTTCATAATGTTAATTTTTAAATAATTATAAATTAATCCATTTATTTGTCTACTGTACGTGACATATATATATATATATATATATATATATATATATATATATATATATATATGTGTGTGTGTGTGTGTGTGTGTGTGTGTGTGTGTGTGTGTGTGTGTGTGTGTGTGTGTGTTGTATCTTCACTATTATGGATTATATTCCTTTTTAAATCAAAGACAAGATTACTTATGTATTTAATCTTCACTTTATAGCTTCTTCTTCTCTCTTAACATGTAACTAGAATATGATCGATAATTATTCTTCGTATATTGGTTTCTTGGGTTGTTGATGAGTACTAAACTTGGGAAAATCATTTTTAACGTTATCTATGAGCACTGAAAGAAAATTGATTATCTACGTCAAGTTATTCAAGCCCGAATTTAAGTCTGATTTTGTTTCAGAGCTTCTCGGAGTGGTTCGGACTAGGACATCATCGTTCTAGCTGCTTATCATCGGATAACAGGAAAGTTAAGGTTTAACTCTTTTAGAATTCGCATATATAAGATATAATTGTACTAATTAGCATCCTTGGATTGGGTTTATTAGCTTGGTACCCCAGACCTTGTCCGCTTCTTTATGTCCATTTTATTTTTGCTCCGTTGATTGTAGTTTTTGTTGTAGTTGATATTATCACCCATGTGCTCCTGTGTGGCCTTTTTTTGACTATGAAACACAGATGATGGGTTATTTGGCAATGTCCGTGGGTCCTGGATATTGATACCATTATTATAGACCTGGTTATGCTTGTTTTAGAAAGATTGGAGCTTGTGCAGGGCCGATAGGTTGATTATGAGCCATTGCGCTGATGCCTGTGTTTGAGCATACCATTATCATGCATATAAAAGGTTTTCACATGTTTTACTATGGTTTGGCTTCGGTCCTACTATTGATGGTTTTCTAAATCTTGCATGGCCCTATGGGCACATTTTCGATAAAAATAGTTAATAGAGGCTGGAATTTTTTTCATGGATATTTTTGGGGTAAAAAGGAATTAAAATAATGATTTTTATCACTCTTTTCATACTTATACTAAACTCGGCTGGGCCGTAGTGCTAGAATTGATTTCTTATTGATTTGAAATGCTACTGGACTCAGTTGGATCGAGTAATAGATTGGCTTTGCTACTTTTTTTGACCTGATTAAGTCCGAGCACCCTGGGTGGGGTTTTTGAGACTTATTTAACTTATTTAGACCTGGATAGACTCCATACATGCATTCTCGAGATTTGGATACTAGTTTGGATTCAATTGTACTCCAGACTATTATATTGAGGCTTGAGTTTTAGTATGTGGTCTACGAGTAGACCTCCATGGACCCTGCCATTCCGGGACAAAAAATAAGGGCCAAGGGTGACCAGAGAAGGGGTGTATGGTGGAGTTGAGGTACTCGGGGGAATCTCTTCGATGGATCATGTCTCTATTGGGCCTTTTTGGTACCGAAGGGGGTAACATACGACACTACCATCACTTGGTTTCAGCATATCATATCATATCATACATATTATGTCCGGATCCACCCTTGTTTGCTTTTTACTCAGTGTATGCTCTGGTAGTATGGGATGTCGGAGGGTGTGTTTTCACTTGTATATGTTACTTGGGTGTATGGGCGCCTGTGGGACTTTAGGTAGACTTTTATTTATTATTATTCTATTGCGATATTGATCCTGGTTATGGTGTTACTAGTATGAATTGGTGTTAATCTTGTTTTCACATGTGTTATCTTCATTTTGCTTTCCTCCATCCCTTCTTACTTGAGGTTACCGACATACCGCCTTCTCTTTTAACTCTCTTTATATATTGTTATTGCATGGACCCCAGGTGCATTCATTTTTCCTTCACCTGTGTTCTATGATGTATAGTTCTATTAGCTAGCCTAGCATGATTGTGTTACCCTTGTATTCTTTATGTGCTAGGTCCCATGTGCTTGTTCATTATTTCTTTGACTATCTGATTTATCTCTGCTAAATTATTGCTTTTATATCTTATATGCGCCCAGTTGGCCTATGATACCTACTGGGCACCCATTGCTTTGCAATTGGTGCTCATACTACACTTTTGCATCTTTGGGTGTAGATGCAAGTGTGAGTTCTCACCACTGACTGTGCTGCCTCGTGCGAGGTATTTTTGGACTATTCAAGACTCAGGGTGAGCGCTTGGTGACTGGGGCTTAGCTTTATTTCATTCTTTGTTTCAGGTACTCCTTTTTCTATTTAGAGACAGTTATGTATATATTGTTTTGGACCTTTTTTTTACTCTGTTGATGTAGTTTCGGCTCTTATACTATAATACCAGCTTTTGGGTTGGTTTTAAATTCTGCATATATATTTCTGTTGTTCCTTTTCTTATTCTTAGATCCCTTGCTTTCGCTTATATATATGTTTTCTTCCGTTTGCTAGTTGGATTGTATCCCGTTACTAACCGTTCTGGGCTCCATGGGTTGGTTTGCCTACTGGGGGGTTGTAGATGCCATCATGACCGAGAAATTGGGTCGTGACAACTTTCTATCTGAGCCTAGGTTCACCGGTATCATCGGTATAGGAGCCAATATCTAGTAGTGTCTTGCGGATCAGGGCAGAGATGTCCGTACTCAATCTTTAGGAGGTTATAGTGACATCTTAGGAAATGGGACTCAGTTATTGCTTCGGTATCATGCGTAGTCCTTGAAAGTTTCTTGAAATCTTACTTGTTCTAGTTCATTCTCCCGCAGATGGTTCATACGAGAGCATCAACATCTGGCGGGGGCGAGCCTCTGACTCCAACATCCCGAACACCAGCTAGGGGCCAGGGAGGTTATAGAGGTAGGGGTCAAGGATGTCCCCAAACAGTGGCACCTACCAGAGCTTCTAGAGTAGAGATAGAGCTCGAGCATGAGTATGACCCAGAGTTAGTTCCTGAGCAGCTACATATGGACCAGGGAGCAGCCCAGGTACCACCAGCTCCAGTGCGAGCTCCAATATCAGCTTCAGTGCCGGTATCAGCCCCAGCTCAGTGTTCAGATATTTGGGGTTTACTATTACAACTTTTGGGTATGATCAGTGAGCGGCCTTCTGAGGTAGCACAGACATCCACTCAGGGGGAAACCCTGGGGGCATAGAGTTCAGGAGCATAGCCTACCACTATGGCTCCCCATGCCGAGGTTATTTCGGTCCCATTAGTTGCATAGCCTCATACTCCTCGCCTAGTTATGACAGAGATGTAGCAGAAGGCATTGGGTAGGTTTCTGAGATTGGCACCTCTGAGGTTCGCTGGTACTTCTGGTCAGGATCCGCATGACCTTATCACTACTTGTGAGGAGATGCTATATCATTTGGGTTTACTGGAGACTCATGGTGTTGGATACACTACATATCAGTTGGAGGGCCCAGCTAAGTTATGGTGGAGGGCCTAGGTTGCTTGCAGACCATCTTTATCTCCTCCGTTATCTTTGTCAGAGTTTTATGAGTCCTTCATGGCCAAGTTCTTGCCACAGAGTGACAGAGAGTGTCGTAGGGAGCAGTTCACTAGACTTATGAAGGGTTCTATGATCGTATCAGAGTATGAGACCCATTTCCATCATATTTCTCCATTTGGGGCCATGATTATGCCTACCAAGCCTGACAGAGTCTGTAGGTTTGTTTGGGGATTGTGTAAAGAGTTTAGAGAGTCAACTAAGATATTCGTTGCTAGTGGTCAATTATTTCAGGCTATTGCAGATTATGCTCGTACCATAGAGGATTTGCATTATCATGATTCTGGGGACAGAGATTAGAGGCCTCGATATCAGGGCACCTACATTATTTCTCGTCATGGTAGTAGAGGTTCAGGCCAGTGGGGCTGAGGGTATCAGCCATATTAGCACCAGGGTCAGTCTAGTCGGCTGGTGCAGGCTTTACTTTAGTCTTCTGGTGGGTCTCAGTTTGATCGGGGTCAGAGTAGCCAGTGGGGTTATAGTGGTCAGACTCTGAGGGGTTCAGCTTCTAGGGTATAAGGCCTGGCCACACAGGTTCTGCTAGTTCATCTCGATAGTATAGTCCATCAGGGGCATGCTATGCATGTGGAGTTATTGGGCACTTTGCTAGAGATTTCCCCTAGTAGGGTACAGTTCAGCCAGCCGCTCAGTCACCTCAACCTATCCGTGCTGTCCAGCCACTAGTTAGAGGGGGGGGGGTGGTCAAGCTATAGGTGGTGCCCAGCATAGTAGGACAGGTGGTAGGAATGGCGGCCAGTCAGTTGGTGGTCGTCGTCAGATTTATGCAGTCCCTGGAAGACCAAAGGCAGAGGCCTCGTATGCTGTGATCATAGGTACAATTTCCATATGCAGTCGACCAGCTTATGCTTTATTTGATCCTAGTTCCACTTGCTCGTATGTTTCTGCCTACTATTTGCCTTGCTTGGAGTTCACTAGTGAGCCATTATTTGTACCTCTATCTATTTTGACCCCGGTAGGATATTCTTTAGTAGAGGATTGGGTTGTGAGATCATATATGATTTGTGTTGGAGAAATTAAGAACTTGAGGTAATTTGATGATTCTTGATATGTTAGACTTTGATGTCATTCTGGGCATGCACTGGTTATCCCCTCATCGTGCAGTTTTGGATTGTTATGCCAAGACCGTTACCATAGCCATGCTCGGTGCATCCCCGGTTGTGTGGCAAGGTTCTATCGGTCACGCACCGTCTGGGATCGTCTCTTGTCTTTGATCTAGGAAGTTGATTTCTCGCAGGTGTTTGGCTTATCTAGCATATGTATAAGATGCTAGTACCGACCCTTCTTCCCCTGAGTCGGTTCCTGTGGTTAGAGATTTCCTAGATTTTTTGCCTACCGACCTGCAAGGCCTTCCACCTGAGAGATATATAGACTTTTCTATTGAGTTAGAGCCGGGCACCAGGCCCATTTCCATTTCTCCTTATTGTATGGCTCTAGTTGAGTTGAGAGAGCTTAAGGAGCAGCTTCAGGATTTGTTATCTAAGGGTTTTATTAGGCCAAGTGTATTGCCTTGGGGTGCTTCTATTTTATTTGTGAAGAAGAAGGATAGGTCGATGCAGATGTGTATTGATTATCGGCAGCCAAATAGGGTGACTGTGAGGAATGGGTATCTGATGCCGCTCATAGATGATTTGTTTGATCAACTTCAGGGTTTGGCTGTGTTTTTGAAGATAGATTTGAGGTCAGGCTACCACCAGTTGAGGGTTAGGGTGGAGGACAACCCTAAGATAGCATTCAGGACATGTTATGGCCACTATGAGTTTTTGGTAATGTCTTTTGGGTTGATTAATACCCCCGCAGCTTTTATGAACATGATGCACAAGGTGCTTGGCCCGTATTTAGACTTATTTGTGATAGTTTTCATAGACGATATCTTGGTATATTCATGGAGTAGATATGAGCATGAGGAACACGTGAGGATTATACTTCAGACATTGAAAGATCATCAGCTTTATGCCAAGTTCTCAAAGTGCAAGTTTTGGCTTGAGTCAGTTGCATTCCTAGGACACGTGGTGTCTAAGGATGGGATTAGAGTTGATACGGGTAAGATTTCAGTAGTTCGTGCTTGGCCAAGACCTACTACTCCTACTGAGGTCACAACTTTTTTGGGTTAGCCAGGTATTACAAAGGGTTCATCGAGGGGTTTTCTTCCATAGCAGCACCTTTGAATAGGCTGACTAGGAAGGATGTCCCATTTTAGTGGTCGGATCAGTGCGAGGATAGCTTTCAGAGTCTTAAGGCCTTGTTGACTTCAGCTCCAGTGTTGACTTTACCGGTTGAGGGTTAGAGTTTCTCCATGTATTGTGATTCTTCTGGGTTTGGTCTGGGTTGTGTATTGATGCAGCAGGGTCATGTGATAGCATATGCGTTGAGAAAGTTGAAGGTTCATGAGTGCAACTACCCCACTCATGACTTAGATTTGCTAGCGGTAATCTTCGCGCTTAAGATTTGAAGGCACTACCTATATGGAGTTCATTGTGAGATCTTCACCGATCATCGTATTCTTCAGTATATCACGAGTTAGAGAGAGTTGAACTCGAGGCAAAGGGGATGGGTTGAGCTACTGAAGGACTATGACTTCACTATTATGTATCATCCGGGCAAGGTAAATGTGGTAGCGAATGCCTTGAGCCAGAAGGTGGTGAGTATGGGTAGCCAAGCTTTTCTTTCAATTTCAGAGTGACCGTTGGTGTTGGACGTTTAGTCCTTGGCTAACCGTTTGGTTAGGCTTCACTTGTCGGATCCTAGCAGAGTTCTCGCCAGTGTCAAGGTTCATTCTACTTTGGTCGATCAGAATTAAAGCCATCAGTTTGAGGATCAGTGGTTGTGTGACCTTCGTGATCAGGTTGTTCGAGGTGAGGCCAGCTGGGCTACTCTAGATTTAAATGGGGTTTTAAGTTTTGATAGCCTCCTTTGTGTTCCAAGAGTTGGTAATTTAATTTAGTTGATTTTTCGTGAGGCATATTGTTCTAGGTATTCCATCCATCCTGGCACAACCAAGATATATAGAGATTTAAGGAAGCTTTACTGGTGGAGTGGTATGAAGGGAGATAGCGGAGTTTGTATCTTGGTACTTGAACTGTCAGCAGGTGAAGTTCGAGCACATGAGACCTGGTGGTTTGATGCAGAGACTTCCCATTCCTGAGTGGAAGTGGGAAGGGATTACTATGGATTGCATAGTTTGTTTGCCACGCACTTCCAGGGGTATTGACTCTATTTGGGTGATTGTTAATTGACTTACTAAGTCAGCGCACTTCTTGCTGGTTCATAGTACTTACAGTGCAGAGAGGTTAGCTCAGATTTACCTTCGTGAGGTTGTTCGGTTGCACGGTGTCCCAACTTCTATCATTTCAGACCGTGGTACTCAGTTCACATCTTAGTTCTGGAGAGCTATTCATAGAGATTTGGGTACAGAGGTTCAGCTTAGTACTGCATTCCACCCTCAGACAAATGGCCAGTCTGAGAGGACTATTCAGGTCATGGAGGACATGCTTTGGGCCTGTGTTCTTAACTTTGGAGGTTCTTCAGATCAGTTTGTGCCTTTGGCTAAGTTTGCGTACAATAATAGCTTCCATTCTAGAATCGGCATGGCACATTTTGAGGCGTTGTATTGTAGGGGTTGCATATCTCCGGTTGGTTGGTTTGATGGTTTGGAGTATAGGCCACAGAGTATAAATTTGCTTCGAGATTTCTTAGACCAAGTCCGAGTGATTCAGGATAGACTTCGGGCAGCTCAGAGTAGGTAGAAGAGTTATGCAGATCATAGTCTTCGTGCCTTGGAGTTTAGTATTGGTGACTTGGTGTTCCTCCATGTATCGCCCATGAAGGGTATGATGAGATTTAAGAGGGGGGACAAACTTAGCCCCAATATATTGGGACATTTGAGATTCTTCAAAGGGTTGGTAGTGTTGCTTACATGTTAGCTTTGCCTCCGATGTTTTCAGCTATGCACCCAATTTTCCATGTATCGATGTTACGGAGGTATGTTCCAGATGAGTCTCATATGTTGCAGTAGGATACGGTTCAGTTGGATGAGAGCTTAGCTTTTGTTGAGGAGCCGGTTGCTATTTTGGCCAGGGATGTCAGGAGGTTGAGATCTAGGGAGATTCCAGTTCTGAAAGTTCCGTGGAGGCATCGTCCAATCGAGGAGGCTACTTGGGAGACCGAGAAAGATATGTGGACCCAGCATCCACAACTGTTTTAGCCTCCAGGAACCGCCTTCTTCTCGACTTTTGAGGACGAAAGTCCATTTTAGTAGTTGATGATGTAATGACCCTTCCAGTCATTTTCGCATTTGCACCTTCTTTTTACTGTTAGAGCCTTCCTGTAGCGGTCCCAAGTCATTCATGGCTTGCTGGGACCGGTAGTTCAGTGCCCTGGCCATTCATTTGGTCGTTATGGTCGTTTCCTTTTTTTAAAGCTAAGTCT
Organism: Jaltomata sinuosa; assembly: GCA_003996215.1. Lineage (NCBI taxonomy): Eukaryota > Viridiplantae > Streptophyta > Magnoliopsida > Solanales > Solanaceae > Jaltomata > Jaltomata sinuosa. Next base: position 22,427 of record QJPP01005017.1, read on the forward strand.
TAAGAGTTGAAACTATTGAAATCGTGAGGTAGTGATTTGCGATCATATGACCTTAACCTTCATCCCGTATCAAAGTTTTGCAAGCCTAAATTTGAGAATTTTATTAACATCGCGCGTATTCGAATATATTTGATTTAGATTAGAATTTGGTAAAAGTTTTAGTTTTTCTAAAAATGTTTTATATATTTGTGAAATTTGTTTTTACTTTTATTATGATATATTTGTGTATGTATTTATTTTACAAGAGTTTTATAATTTATTAATATTTTTACAGAGATAGTAAACTTAATTATGTTAAAAATTATTATTATAATATAGTAGATTTTATTTGAAATGATTTTCTATTTATTATGATATATTCAAAAAGTTACATATATTTTACCATGAATTTATGCAATGCCCGAATGTCTATGAATCAGATTCGAAAATGAATTTTTTAATACCTCCACCTCACACGTGGAAGTGGGGGTTAACACAACACATAGGAAAATTTGAAAGGTGGCATCATATTATCATTTTCATAATGTTAATTTTTAAATAATAAAAGATGAATCCATTTATTTGTCTACTGTACGTGACATATATATATATATATAGGTATATGTGTTCTATCTTCACTATTATAGATTATATTCCTTTTTAAATCAAAGACAAGATTACTTATGTATTTAATCTTCACTTTATAGCTTCTTCTTTTCTCTTAACACGTAACTAGAATATGATCGATAATTGTTCTTCGTATATTGGTTTCTTGGGTTGATGATGAGTACTAAGCTCGAGAGAATCATTTTTAACGCTATTTTTGAGCACCAAACGAAAATCGATTATCTACGTCAAGTTATTCAAGCCCGAATTTGAATCTGATTTTGTTTCGGAGCTTCTCGGAGCGGTTCGGGCTAGGACATCATCTTTCTATCAGCTTGTCATCGAACGACAGATAGGTTACGGTTTAACTCTTTAAGACGTCGTATATATAAGTTATAATTGTACTAATTAGCATCCTTGGGTTGGGTTTATTAGCTTGGTACCCTAGACCTTGTCCGCTTCTTCATGTCCATCTTATTTTCGCCCCATTGATTGTAGTATTTGTTGTAGTTGATAGTATCACCCTTGTGGTCCTATGTGGCCTTATATTGACTCTAGAACATAAATGGTGGGTTATTTTGGAATGTCCATGAGTCTCGTACATCGATAGCATTATTATAGAGCTGGTTATGCTTATTGTAGAATGATTGGAGCCTGTGCAGGGCCGATAGGTTGATTGGGAGCCCTTGGACTACTGCATGTGTTTGAGTATGCCATTATTATGCATATAAAAGTTTTTCACATACTATGGTTTTGGCTTCGGTCCTACTATTAATGGTTTTTTAAACATTGCATGGCCCTACGAGCACGTTTTCGATAAAAATAGTTAATAGAGGTTGGAATTATTTTCATGGATATTTTCGGGGTAAAAAGGAACTAAAAGAATGATTTTTATCACTATTTTCATACTTATACTAGACTCGGCTGAGCCGTAGTGCTAGAATTGATTTCCTGGTTATTTGAAATGGTACTGGACTCGATTGGACCGAGCAACAGATTGTCTTTACTACTGTTTTAGACCTGGTTAAGTCTGGGCACCCTGGGTGGGGTTTTTGAGACTTATTTCACTAATTTAGACCTGGATTAACTCCAGGCATACATTCTCGAGGTTTGGTTACTAGTTTGGATCCGGTTGTACTCTGGACTATTATATCGATGCTTGGGTTTTAGTATGTGGTGTACGAGTAGACCTCCATGGACCCTGCCATTCCGAGCCAAGATCTATGGTCCAAAGGTGACCGAAGGAGGGGTGTACAGTGGAGTTGAGGTACTCGAGGGAATCCCTTCCATAGATCCTGCCTCTATTGGGCCTTTTAGGTGTCGGAGGGGGTAGCATACGGCAGTACCATCACTTTGTTTCAGCATAGCATATCATATCATGCATATGATGTTCGGATCCACCCTTGTTTGTTGTTTTCTCAGTGTACGCTGCGGTAGTATGGGATGCCGGAGGGTGTGTTTTCACTTGTATGTGTTCCTCGTGTGTATGGGCGCCCGTAGGACTGTAGGTAGACTTTTATTTATTATTATTCTATCGCGATATTGATCTTGATTATGGAGTTATTAGTATGACTTGATGTTAATCTTGTTTTCACATGTGTTATCGTTATTTTCCTTTCCTCCGTCCCTTCTTACTTGAGGTTACCAGTATACCACCTTCTCCTTTAACTCTCTTTACATATTGTTATTGCATGGACCCCAGGTGCATTCCTTTTTCCCTCACCTGTGTTCTGTGATGTATAGTTCTATTAGCTAGCCTAGCATGCTTGTGTTACCCTTGTATTCTTTCTGTGCTAGCTCCCATGTGTTTGTTCGTTGTTTCTGTGACCATCTGATTTCTCTCTTCTACATTATTTCTTATATATCTTATATGCACCCTCAGCCTATGATACCTACTGGGCACCCGTTTCGTTGCAATTAGTACTTATACAACACTTCTGCATCTTTGGGTGTAGATTCGAATGTGAGTTCTGGCCGCTGACTGTGCTGCCTAGTGCGAGGTTTTTTTTGGTCTATTCGAGACTGAGAGTGAGATCTTGGCAACCGGGGCTTAGATTTAGTTCATCCTTTGTGTCATGTACTCCTTTTGCTATTCTGAGATAGATATGTATATATTGATTTGGACCCTTTTTTTACTCTGTTGATGTAGTTTCGGCTCTTATACTATGATACTAGGTTTTGGGTTGGTTTTAGCTTCTATATATATATTCATGTTGTTCCTTTTCTTATTCTTATATCCCTTTCTTCCGCTTATATATATGTTTTCTTCTGTTTGCTTGTTGGATTGTAGCCAGTTAGTAACTATTACGGGCTACGGGGGTTGGTTCACCTACTGGGGGGTTGTAGGTGCCATCATGACTTAGAAATCGGGTCGTACAACCTATACAACCTAGGAATGAAATGAAGTGAAAGCAAACCCTCCGGCTGCCCATACAACCAGAGCGTACACTGAACACACATCAAACAAGGGTGGAATCTGAGTGAAATATGCATGATGATGTGATATGATGAATCTGTAACCAAGTGAGATCGCACTACCATATGTTACCCCCTCCGGTACCCCAAAGGTCCAATAAAGGTGGGATCCATGGAAGGACATTTCCCGAGTACCTCTCTTACGCCGTACATCCCCTCTCTCCGATCACCGTCGGCCTGTAGCACTTCGTTTGGAATGGTAGGGTCCATGGAGGTCTACTCGTAGACCACATACTAACACGAAACTCAATATATCTCAACAATTGGAATCTCGTACTACATGCTCGGATTCAATCCGAGTCTAAATCAGTAGTAATATCAATAACCCTCATCAAGGGTAACCAGAGCGTATCCAGGTCTAAAGAAGTAGTCATGTCTCAATAACCCTTGTTGAGGGTGCCCGGAGCGTATTTGGGTCTAAAACAGAAATCAAGTATCAAAATCCCTAAACAGGGTACCCCGCTCGTATCCGAGTCTAAATCCTTAGAAAGCAATGTCTAGTGCTATGGACCAGCCGAGCCTAGTATCATAATGAAGACTAGTAATCAAATCATCGTAGTATAATCTCTACTCCGAGAGGTTTCGTAAAAGTTAGTTTAAAAGTCCTTTCAAAGTCATGTACCGAAAATGGGCCCTCGAGGCCATGGAAAGTTTAGAAAATCAATTATAGTAGGACCGAAGCCAAATCTGTAGTAAAGTATGCAGGGGAAACCTTTTCATGTATGATATGCTCGCAAACAATAGAGTAGCCCAAAATGGCTCACTAATATTTCCTATCGGACCTGCACAGGCTCAACAACTCTACATCAGTCATAACCAGCATAAAAGGATATCTCTATGTACAGGACTCACGGACATTCCAAAATTTTCTTGGCTACTGCTTCCATACCACAAAGAAGTCCAATAGCTGCGCTTACTTCTTCCTTCAACCCTGAAAAGAGCATATGCATCCCGGGATTCTCTCCATCTCAGAAGTGGATTCCCGTGCAAGGGTACTTGAGTACGACTATGGCTATGAAAAGCTTATCGAAAGAGGAGAAAAGAGCGTAAACTCGATACTATCAACACAATAATCTAGGCGTTAAAACGAAACCAATGATACCCATCATGCTATAATAATAGCCGAGTTGAAATCCGGGTCACAAATACGTCCGTGGACCCCGCAACCCAAAACCAAAAATGAAAAACACACATGTGTTTCGTACCATCCCGGGAGCACATGCTCAAAATTTGAGCAAAAACGGACAACAATTGGGGCTCAAAACAGCCCGCTCAAGTCATGAATCAAAGGTGGAATTTCAAGGAATAAATTCGGAAATCAGTCTAAAGATACTTACCACAACGAGAAGACAGGCTAAGGAGGTGAGAAACTCTGAATCCACGATCATGCAAAGATCAACAGGGCAGTTACTACAAGTAATTCCAAGCTTTAAGAACCAACAAAGCTGGTGGTAGCAACAATGGAGAAGAAACAAATTTTGGGGAAGAAGAACTTACCCAACCATGAGAAAACAAGATTTCCCAACGATTGGATGGATTCTCCAAGCTTTAGGACTAATGGTAGCAATTTGGTGGGAGAACTTGGAGTTTAGAGTTGGGAAAAGTATGAGAAACAAGCTGGAAAAATGAAGGCCAAAGAATTATATAGCTACTGGTCGCTGGTCAGCGCTATCGCGCTAAAGGAACGAGATCGTGCTGAAGGAAGGATGTAGTGTGATAGCGCTGAAAGTAAAGTCACAGACAAGCGCTATCGCGCTATAGGTTCACGATCGCGCTGAAGGACACTAGAAGCAGAAAAACCAGTAATAGCCAAAAACTTCTACGGGGTATTTCGGGCACAATCGAAACCCGATACTCAAAAAGAAATAGTGTTATTAGAGTGGAAACGACGTTCCGGACTCAACAAAATTGACAAAACTTCTATACGAGGTCGTCTCAGAGGAATGTTGACCTAATTCAACACTAACCAGCGCCAACCAAACACCCAAAATAAGCCCGGATCACCCGAGACCTGAACTAACCAACTACCTAACACAAACTCGGCATTCCGGAGCTAACGGCGCTGACAGAATTTCCATCCGGGGCCGTCTTCTCCAAATATTGATCATAGTCAACAAAACAAGTCCAACTGGCTTAAAAACATAGAATGAGAGAGAATTTCAAGCTGAAAAGCTCCCGAATCCCGACCAAAGGTCCCACTAGACCAGAGTCCACGCTCCAGAGCTAACGGAACTGTCAGAATTTGATTCCGAGCATGTTCACCATGAATGTTGACTGAATTCAACGATTTCAAAAGTCTTAAGCTCTAAAACAAGGAATACCCAAAAAGACCAAACAAACAGCTCGGGCACCGAACTACCGGTCCTAGTAAGCCATAAATAACTTTGGGGCCGCTACAGGCAAGCTCTAACGGTACAAGAAAGGCGAACACACGTAAATAATCGGAAGGGTCATTACACAAGAATTTTTATTTCAAATTTAATTTTTATATAGCTATAAATCATAAAAAAAAAGGAACTTTATTAAAAGACTTTATCAATTGAATCTAGCTATAAATGTTACAAAAATCAGCTAAGCATTTAAACCTATATATAATATTTTTCACTACAGACGCAAATGACACAAACATTTTTAAGTATATACTATTTAACCATGAGCAAAAAATTTAAAACAAATATTTATCATGTTAACAAAATAAGAATATTATTTCAATAAAATTTTATTTTTATTTTGAGATAAATAAAGTAAATATATTTTTACCTCAAGTTTTATTATTTCGTGACATACGAAAAGGAAATAAACAGAATTGTGGTTGTGTGTTGGATTAAAATAGTGTTTTAATACTATTTAATAAGATGAATTAATTATTTGACTTTATATATTGATAGCTCGTTAAATTTGTCAGCAAATCTTATTTTGAAACTTGAACTATGACTTATTTTAGTTGAGCAACTAAACACATGATAAAATATTTTTAATTCACATTGTGGGGGAAAAAAATACGCATGTGCACAGACATTTATTAGATAGTTAAGTCAACCACATAAAATATGCCATCTTATTTAATTATATACATCCACCTCAATTGAAACATGCTTAAAGTTTACGACTTTTTAAGGCTAATATATATATAATTAAAGAAGGTGACATATTTTATAGAGAGAATGATGCTTTTAGTCCATGAGTTATCGCCTTATTCTAGTTTTGGTCCTTGTGTTATTCGATTAAACACTTTTGACCTTCAATTTAACAATGTGTGTTATTTTGATTTGATGACTAACAATTCTAATCAAATTAAACGTAATAATAACTTTAAACACAATGGGGTGAAGCATAATTCACTTTTAGAATGAAATTCTTTTGATGTAATTGAACAATGATTATCGAGGACTTCTGTAGATGCCTAAACATGTGCAGAATCAGGGTATGTAGAAGCAGTGTTTTCTCCGATAATTGTAAATTGCAAAAGACATAATTTTTAAATGTCAAAGTTCCCTTACTAAGAGTATCATTTCGTCTAATTTTATTGGATTTGTTAGTCATTGGATCAAAATAACACGCATGCTTATATTAAAGATCAAAAGTGTGTAGTCGAATATCACAACAATCAAAACTAGAATAACTCAATAACTCAGGGACTAAAAATATCATTTTTCCTATTTTATATTCTAACACATAAATTTGTACTTAAATATTTGTTATTTAATTTAATGTGGTCTGATATCATGTTAAAATGAGTTGAGATTACGTAATCATTTAATGTAAGTTGTGGTAACTTAAATAATTTATAAGTTATTATTTAATTTTAAAAAAAACACAAAACATAATTTATTGCAAATTGTAATGTCCATAATTATTTTTTGTCGTGTTTACTTGAAAGTATTGACAATTAATTTATTTTTAAGAATATGATTAACCAAGTACAAATATAATTTAAGACTATAATGTTGGGCCCGTTGATGGGCCCTTTTATATCTAGTGTATAATATAAAATGTTTATGTATATATTTATTTTATATTTATTATCCTTAGTATATGGTTAATTTCTTAATTACTTAATAACAATGATGGATCAACCCGTAAATTCCTAGAAATCTGAGGATGTGACTATCCAAAAACATTACCAGGACATATACTAAGGTCATATTTGGGGTGAGGTGAAAAGAAGAAATTATTAAGAATGAAGGTTAAAAGGGAGATATGAATAGGGTAATCTAATTAAATATTTATAAAAAAAATTACCTAGCATTGTCTGTGCGTATGTGTCTGAGGGTGAGCTATGCCTTTTCTCTTTTCTGTAGGCTTGGTAACTGTTGATCTCATGCTTAAAAATTGTAATGACCTTCCGGGTTATTTTCTTAATTTTTGTACTTTTTTTGCATTTCTAACTTTCTCACAACGACTATAGGTCATTTATAACTTGTTGGGACTGACGGTTCAATTTTCAGGCAGTTCATTTATGTTGTAAGACTATTTTTCTATTTTGAAACTCCTAAGACTGGTAGAGTTGACTTTGATCAATATTCATAGAAGACAGCATCGAAAGGAAATTTCATCAACGCTATTAGCTCTGGAATGTCGATTTTGTGCTAGAGGGACCTTTGGTTCGTGTCTCGAGGCTTTTAAACTTATTTTGGGCTATTGGGTTCTATTTTGGTAAAACTTGATTTTTGGGCATGGGGACTACTCTTTATTAAAACGATTTCTGTTGGAAATTTCATCGTTTTCATTGAGTATGGAATGCCATTTCTGGTAGGGTAGCATGGTGGATTTGTGTTCACGGGGTTTTGAATGAATCTCGGGGGTCGATCCGGTGACTTTATAGCCTTATAGTTTTGCTGGTTTTTTCTATAATATTGCAAACCATTTTGGTCATCGCGACCGTGAGGTGGCTATCGCATTCGTGATGGTCTAGCTTTTTGACCATCGTGATCGCGAGGGGGGATCCCTCGTGATCACGATGAAGACCGGCTTGGACCTGGTCCAGCTTGTTCTTTGTAACTGCATGGCTGGACCGTCGCGATCGCCACGATCCAATTTTTCAGGTCATGATAGGATACTATCGATACAACCCCCCAGTAGGCGAACCAATCCCCATAGCCCAAAACGATTAGCAATGGGCTACTACCTAACCAGTACTCACAATAAGCAGATGAAACTACATCAACCCCAAGACTTGCTATCGATAGTACAGGAGATTCTAAATAGAATACAAGTGCTAGAAGTAACAAAATGATAAGCACAATTGTCTCCAAAGGTACAAAGAGTAACAGTGCCAAAAGATGAGATGTGGTCAAGGCCCGATCGTCAGCTGCTCACCCTAGTCTCGAGTATCAAAAAGTTGCACGAGTCTCCACGCAATCAACGGCAAAAGCTCACACTAATATCTACACCATAAAGATGCAGACGTGTAGTATGAGCACAAATTTCTAAGCAACGGGTACCGAGTAGGCATCATCGGCCGATTGAGCGCATATAAGATATAAAAATAGCAATATAGGAGGTAACAAAGAAGTAATCACTGAAGCAATAGAGAAAACACATTGAAACTTGCATGGAGAATAGTCAACCAAGAGTTATAAGCGTACAATGCTAGCACAGAAAATATACATATCACAGAAACACAGGTAAAAGAAAGAAGAACGCACCTGGAATCCTTGAAACAACAGTATATATAAGGAGAGAGAGTTTAGAAATATGGCGGTATACTGGTAACCACAAGTCAAAGGGAAAGAAGGAAAGAAGCCAACATATTCAAGTTATAAGCAATATACGAACAGAATCATGCTAAAACACCATTCAAAATTAGAGGAACAGATAACCACCTCCTAATTTCAAACAAAAGGTGGAATAAACTATGCCACAAAGGACCAAAAGCCATTACTCAGAACCACTAAAAAAAGGATAGGACTCCCAAGCTCACGACCGCCCAGAAGGCCACATAAACAGTGCCTCAAATCAATAAGGGACCGACTAATCAATCAACGATCAAAATATCCAACAATCGGAGCCTCAACAGGCTAGAACCCTCTAAATCACAAAGTAAGGCCATATAAGCTCTATAACATGAGGTAAGCAATAATATCTACCTATAGTCCTAATGGCTGCCCATACAACTGAGGAACACAATAAAGTTAAAACAAACCCTCCGGCCGCCCATACAATCGGTGCATACACTGAGCACACAGAAAACCAGGGTGGAATTAGAATATAATATGCATGATAATGTTGATATGATGAATCCAGTGTGATACTAACCCTATATATACCTACTCCGGCAGCGATAGGCCCAACAAGTAGGACCTATGGAAGGACACGACTCGTATACCTAAACTGCGCCATATACCACTCCTCCTGGCACACTCGTTGGCCCGTAGCTATTGGCCCAGGAATGATAGGGTCCATGGAGGTCTACTCATAGACCACATACTAAAACTGTGTAATCTCAAAGAATCAGAACCTCATAGTATGTGCTTGGAATCAAACCGGGTCTAAAATAGTAGCCAAATCTCAATATACCTTATAAAGGGTGGCCAGAGCATATCCGGGTCTAAATCAGTAATCAAGTCTCAAAATACCTAAACAGGGTGCTTGGCACGTATACGGGTCTAAATACTTAGAAAACCATATCTAGTACTACGGCATAGCCAAGCCTAAAATCAATATGAAAACTAGTGATAAAATGTTTATTTCATGCATTGTTTGTAGTATTCGTGGTAATGTTGTACTTTTTACCGTTGTGGCCTCATGTGGCCTTGTATATGCCTCAGGACCATGGACAGTAGGATATTTGGGAATGTCTGCGAGTCCCTGAAATCATGATCTTACTTTAGGCTGGATATCTGTGTTGTCGAACCGATTGTGCTTGTGCAGGGCCGATCGGAATGTTTGTGAGCTATTTTGGGATAATCTATTATTTTCGAGCATATCATTCATGCAAATGATTTTCTGCATGTTTTACTACTGATTTGGCTTCGGGCCACTATAAATGATTTTCTAAACCTTGCATGGCCCCTAGGGCCTATTTTTGGTAAAACGATTATGAAAGGGTTTTGGTATTGACTTTTATGAAACCTCTTGGAGTAGATGGGATATTGCAAGGCAAACAAGTTCTTAGGGTACTAACCTAGAAAACCAACCCAAGGATGCTAATTAATGCAGTTATAGCCTATATACGCAGAGTCTAGGTAGGGAAAATCATAACCTACTTGTCGTCTGATGACTAGCTGTGGGAACAGTGTCGTCCAAGCTTGAACTACTCTAAAAAGCTCCAATTCACAAAAACACTACCAACACAATAATTTACACATCAAAATGAAACTAACGATACCCATAATGCTAAAAATATAGCAGGGTCAATATTTGGGTCACAGGCGAGCTTGTGGGCTCCGTAACTCGAAGCCAAAAACAAAAACACCAAAATGTTCCCCATGTGCCCAGGAGAACATGCTCCAAAAATGAGTAGAAACGGACCATGACAAGGGCTCAAAATAGTTCCAAGAGTGAAGAATTTAAAGAGGGAATTTAAAGGACTTAAATCAGAAATTAGCAAGCAACTTACCGGATTAAGAAGCCAATAATCGAACAAGGATCAAAAATCACTAACCCCCAAACTGTTAGGAAGAACAATGGTGAAATATGGAGGCTTTGGATTCTTTATTAATAGTGAAACGGGTTGGAGGATTTGGGAAAATGAAGGAGAAAGAAGAGAAAATTGGCCAACTTAAAACTACCAGCCGATGCTATGCCTAGGAGGATATGGTGCTGCCTACGCGGCCATGCGTACGTGGGCAGGCACCGGCAAATACATAGGCCAGGTGCTGGCATGGCGAGGTGCTTGCCCAGCACACACGCAGCCAGGCCACCGCGCACGCGGCTATGCGTATGCGGCCCAGGCGCTACCTAGGCGAAGGCCAAGAAAATGGGCTGGCTGGCATGCCGCTGTGCATACGTGGGCATACGCCTGCTGGTGCCACTACAACAACCAGCTGCCAACAACCATGCCAACTTAGAATTTATCTCCGACAGACCCTCGGGAATGTATCAAGAGTCCTGTGAAAACAAATTACCTGAGCTATTACACTAGAAATGACATTCCGAAACCAACAAAATCAATGAAAATTCCATCGGAGTTAGATTTAGAAAAAATTGGGCCCCGCACCCAAAATCAACCTCTAGGCCAACAATTCCAAAATGAAATCCATGGGCCAAAATCAAGTCTGGAAGCCTCGGGATCCAAACTAATGGTCCCTCTAACCTAACCTCGATATTTTAGAGCAAACAGCGCTGACAAAATTTCCATCCGAGGCCATCTTCTCCAAATGTTGACCAAAGTCAACCAAACAAGCCCAACTGGCCTGAAAACACAGAATGAAAGAGAAATCCAAGCTGACAAGCTCTCGAATCTTGACCAAAGGACCACCCAGACCAAAGTCCGCGCTCCGGAGCGGGAAAAGCTGTCGGAATTTGATTCTGAGCACAATTGCTAAGGATGTTGACTGAAGTCAACAATTTCCAATGTTAAAGCTCTAAAATGGGGAAACGGCCATAAAGACCAAACAAACGGCCCAGGTACCAAACTACTGGTCCTAGAAAGCCATAAATGACTTGGGGCCACTATAGGCAAGCTTTAACAGTACAAAGAAGGAGAAAATGCATAAATGACTGGAAGGGTCATTACATCATCCACTACTAAAAAGACTTTCGTCCTCGAAAGTTAGGAAGGAAGGATACACTTAGAGACTTAAGAACAGAGGATACAAAGCCCACACCACACTCAGACAACCCAGGTAGCCTCCTCATTCGGACAACACCTAACGAAATGAGACCAAGAAAAGCAAATAAGCCTTAACTCCTTACTAGCGAAGCTAGATTCCAACCTTTAACTCCAAAACTCCAAAGATCTACCAACCAAATTGACCCTCAAGAATCTCAACCAGAAGCACCGACACAATGCCAAAACAAGAGAACCAAGGCGATCAACACACAGAACCCGAATCCTTGATACCACGACCAAGCTCACCCAGAAAATGACCAACCAAAACTCTAACTCATGAACTCATAGATTCGCAAACTCTTTAGACTAAACTGAATCTTTTGCACCATAATCATGCAGCTTTACACAAGTTGAACACTCAAGCCACTTTTGTAATATCAACTGACACATCAGAGATCCATAGTTCCCGCTCGCTCGACCTCGAATGAGGTCACCTTTAGACTCAGAATCTATCCAAGCTAAGATCTAGTCTACTAACCGGTGACATACAAAATACCAACCCATAGAATATCTTCAAAAACTGGAGTAACATGTCCTAACTAAACATCAACCAACAAACAGATACTTTTGCTTAGATCAATCACAACACATGAACACATCTGAACCAACCATTGGATCTCAATAGAAACTCACACACCAGCGCTGGAAAAGGCATTCATGAACACCATGTGTCAACAAAAAACCTCCCAACTATAGAATAAAACCAACCTCGCTGAACCATGGGCGTCGTAGCTGTAACGGCCCGTAGGAGCAAGCCGTCAAAATATTCTAGAGGGTTTCCCCCAGCTTTCCTTTTTCTCCGATGAGCAATGCCATGGGCATCATGTCTGCGACAGTCCATAGGAGGACATCGTCGGAAACTTCCAAAAACCCTAAGTCTCAGCAATCCTACCTGATGCCTTGGACGATGGGCCATCGTGGGCACACTCACATCGGGAAGCTTGTGAATCAAAGGAATTCCTGCAGCTTTCTATTTTTAAGTCAAGGGTAAATTGGTCTTTTCCCCTATTCTTTAACTCCTAAATGAGGTCATTTTGGTCATTTTTAGTAGGGTTTTATTCGTTAATAGCCTAAGCTTTTGTCAATCTAAGTCATTCTATTCCAAAAGAAGAAAGAGTTCCTTTTCTCCAAGTCTCAAGCTCCAAGAAAGAACATCCATCTTCAAGCCTCCATTCTTTTCAATCTAGTATAGAAAGCTTCCATTCAGGTATGTGGGAATTTAATAAGGGATTCCTTTCACTCTTATACCCAAAACTCATGGTTTTCACTTTGATTTATGAATTCATGAAATTAGGATTCTTACCCAAATTTGGGGAAAGCTTATGGGTTCAGTTTTAAAGTTTCAATTTATGACTTCTTACTGCTTATCTATGTTTTAATTGAGATTCCTTGAGTGTTTTCAAAAGCCCATGCATAAAGAATGATTTCTAGTATGATTTCATGGAATTACATATTTTCAAGTAAAATTTGGCATGTTTAGATAACATGACCTCAAGTATTATGAAATTGCATGCCTAATTCTTCAAGTTATGAATTTAGAAATAAAAGTATGTTTTGAATTATGGTATTGCTAAGTTTTAAGGATTTTTTAAGTATGAATCATTTGACATTAGATATGTCTCTATGTTTTAAGAAAGGTTTGGCATCTAGATATGTCTACCTAAGGTAAGTGAATTGCATGGTATCAAATATACCCTTATGCTTTTCAAATGGATTTGGTATCAAATATGTCACAAGTATAAGTTGAGCTATAAGTATGTTTTGGGAGTAGTATTGAGCATCCAGTTGGATTGGGTGAGCATACCCCTTGTATATCCCAGAACTATGTGCCACCGTAGGTTCTTTAAGTCCCCTATATGGGCACTAGACACCGTGATCACACTAATTATGCTTTTATACCCTGGCAAGGTATATTGGGTCCTCTCGATGGGCTGGATACATCGCATTCCATATAGCTCACATGGTCTATGTCGGGTAGAGAACCTCCCACAGAAATAATTTTAGTTATTTAAATGCATTGACTCTTTGCTTTCAGATTTCAGAAGTTCCATTATTACTTATGGCTTTCAAGTATATTTTTCCTATGATATTGCATTGAGTCTTTTACATTTCAGCTTTCACAATCATAGCATGATTTCAGTTTTAAAGTATGTACAACATATTTACTTCAGATTTTGCATATCTCACATACTCACAACATCTTATAGTACTGATGCATATCTTGCGCTACATCCTCTTGATAATACAGATTCAAGTTTGGGTCCTCAAATTTGTGGCTAGAGGTTAGCCAGTGTCCCAGCTTTGAGTAGTGAGTCTTCATACTTTGAGGACTAGTATCTGTTATCTATCTTTATGGTTTATGTTTAGTATTTAGAGTTAGCTGGGGATTTGTCCTAATAACTCATTATTCATTTTAGAGGCTACCAGACATAGTAGAGATTTTGTATTTGGGTTTCAGATTTGTTATGTTATATTGAGTTGTTGATGACTCAGTCTATTTATCTCTTCAGTTTGATGCTTCCATTAATTTTTTCTATGTTTGTTTAAGTCATGATTTAGCCAAGGGTTAACTCGGGGTACTTGTGGTCCCGGATCCCGTGTTACATCAAGGGGGTAGCCTCGGGGAATGACAAATTTGGTATCAGAGCATCATGTTCAAGAGTCTTAGGATGTCTGAAAGCCGCATCGAGTAGAGTCTTTTTCATGTGATTGAAGCGCGCCACACGTATGACAGAGAATCTATGAGGTGTCCTAGGAAAAAAATTCACTTCTTTCTTGGTCAATATCGTGCGATAGAGTTTAACTCTAGTAACTCTCTAATCCATTCTTTATGCATTTTAGATTATGCCTCCTTGTCATGCTATGCCTTGTCGGGCCAATGCCCAAAATACTAACCATCTGATTCTAGACCCCAAGGTCACAAATGCGGAGTTCAGGAATGCTATCTATATGCTAGCCCAGACTATGGCCGCTCAGGACAATCAGTAGGTTCCTATCCCTATCCACACTCAAGGTGGAGTAGCATCCCGAGTCCGAGACTTCATTCGCATGAACCCACTTGAGTTCTGGGGTTCAAAAGTTGGTGAGGATCTGTAAAATTTCTTGGATGAGGTAAAGAAAATCTTTGGGGTAATGCAAGTTGTTGGCATAGAGAGTATTGAACTAGTCTTTATCAACTCAAGGATGTAGCTCATATTTGGTTTACTCAATGAAAAGATTCTAGGGCTAGGGATATGGTCCCTATGACTTGGGAGTGTTTTGAGAAGGCTTTCTTTGACCAGTTCTTTCTAAGGGAATTGAGGAAAACTAGGGCTGAAGAATTCGTGAATTTGAGGCAAGGTTCCATGATGGTTCAAGAGTACGGGTTAAAGTTCACCCAGATTTGTAGGTATGTTCCTTCCATAGTGGCTGACCTATGGGATGAGATGAGTATGTATGTTTACGGAGTATCAGATTTGGTAAAGAAGGAGTGTAGGTCTATGATGCTTTTGGGTGACATGGATATTTCCATACTTATGACTTATACCCAACAGATCGAGGAAGACAAATTGAGGGAGATGTCAAGGGAGAACAAGAGGGTTAGGTCAGAGAGTTCAGGATTTGTCCATCATAGGTCCAAAGGCGGATATCACTCTTTGTTTCAGAAGAAATCATCAGGACCCATTCACTCTTCAGCTAGTGTTCCTACCCAAACTCCCACACCTCGTCACGATCATACTGGTAGAGGATCTGGTACTTATTCGCAAGGGAGTGTTGCAAAGGGGACTTCTTACCCTTCTTGCAACAAGTGTGGTAGAATCCACCCTGGTAAGTATTTGCCTAGTAGAGAGGGATGTTTCGGATATGGTCAGGTTGGACACAGGATTAAGGATTGCCCATCAGCTAAGAAGAGGAAGAGAGGTAGTAGGACTCAGTCTGCTCTAGTAGCCCCAGGTGGTTAACCGGCCCAATAGGGCACTACTTCTAGTTTTGGTGGTTAGCGACAGAACCGCCTTTATGTCATGTCCTCATGTACGGACCAGGAGAGTTCATCGGACATTGTTACTGGTATGTTAAAAGTTTTCTCTCTCGAAGCGTATGCTTTTATTAGACCCCAGTGCCTCCTTATATTTTGTGACCCCTTATGTTTCTTTCAAGTTTGGAACTAGTCCTTATCAACTCTTAGAACCCTTTTGTGTTTCTACTCCAGTTAATGATTCAGTCCTAGACAAAAGAATCTACTAAAATTTCCCTATCTCAGTCCTTCATAGAGTCACTTCAGTGGATCTAGTAGAGTTGGAGATGACTGATTTTAATGTTATTCTTGGTATGGATTGGTTTTATGCATGTTATGCCTCGGTTGATTATCGTACTCGAGTGGTCAGTTTCAAGTTCCCAAATGAACTTTTCTTAGAGTGGCAAGGTAGTCCTCCATCCTCGAAGGGTCATTTCATATCTTATCTTAAGGCTAGGAAGATGATTTCTAAGGGTTATGTCTATCATATAGTTTGGGTTATGGAAAATGGAGTCCGAGACCCTATACCTCAAGTCAATTCCTGTTATGAATGAGTTTCAAGAAGTATTTCCTGAAGATTTGCCAGGAGTTCCTCCTGAGCGGGAGATCGACTTTGGAATAGATCTTCTCCCATATATGAATCCTATCTTTATTCCTCTCTATAGAATGGCTCTCATGGAGCTTAAGGATTTTAAGTATCGGTTGAAAGACCTCCTTTATAAGGGTTTTATGCGACCCAACATCTCTCCATGGGGTACTCCAGTCTTATTCATGCAAAATAAAGATCATTCCATCAGAATATGTATCGACTACCATCAATTGAACAAGGTCACAATCAAGAATAAGTATCCCATTCCTAGGATTGATGACTTGTTCGATCAGCTTCAGGGTTCCAATTACTTCTCCAAGATCAACATTAGGTCCGGTTATCATCAGCTTTGTGTTCGAGAGTGTGACATTCCAAAGACAGCCTTCAGAACTTGATATGGTCATTACAAATTTGTGGTTACGTCTTTTTGACTAACGAATGCTCCTGCAGCCTTTAAAGATTTGATGAACCATGTGTTCAAGCAGTATTTGGATATGTTTATGATTGTGTTCATTGATGATATCCTTATCTATTCTCGGAGTCAAGAAGAGCATGCAGACTATTTGAGAGTGGTGTTGCAAACTCTCAAGGATCGACAGTTATTTGCTAGGTTTAGCAAGTGTGAGTTTTGGATGTAGTCTATTGCTTTTCGAGGTCATATTGTGACTAGAGATAGTATTCAAGTTGATTTCAAAAGATCGAGGCAGTAAAGAACTGGCCTAGACCCACTTCCCCGTCTGATATTAGGAGTTTTTTGGTTTAGCTGGTTACTACAGGAGATTTGTGGAAGGGTTTTCTTCCAGTGCTGCCTTATTGACTCGGTTGACTCAGAAGAAGGTTAAATTTTAGTGGTCTGATCTATGTGATAAAAACTTTCAGGAATTGAAGACTAGATTGACCACAGATCCGGTGTTGACTCTACTTGAGGGCCTAGATGATTTTTTGTGTATTGTGATGCTTCTAGTCTTGGGTTGTGGTTGTGTGTTGATGCAACATGGAAAGGTGATTGCTTATGCTTTGAGACAGCTTAAGATTCTTCATGAGAAGAACTACCCTACTCATGATCTTGAGTTAGCGGCTATGGTTTTTTCTTTTAAGATGTTGAGACACTACTTTTATGGTACTCACGTGGATGTATTCACTGATTATAATAGTCTTCAGTATGTGTTCATACAAAAGGAATTGAATCTTCGTCAGAGAAGATGGCTTGAACTTCTAAAGAATTATGTTATGAGTTTGCTTTACCATCCGGGTAAGGCCAATGTTATGGCGGATGCACTTAGTAGATTATCTATGGGTAGTGTGTCTTTGGTTGAGGACGTTAAGAATGAGTGGGCTAAGGATGTTCATAGACTTGCTCGATTAGGAGTTCGCCTTATGGATTAGATAGAAGGTGTTGTTATTATTCAGAATGGTTCTGAATCATCTTTGGTAGCTGAAGTGAAAGAGAAGCAATACATTGATCCTATTTTGTACCAGCTAAAGGGTGCAGTCTATTAGCAAAGGGTAGAGGTTTTCTCCCAAGAGGGAGATGGTGTGCTTTTATATTAGGGTCGATTGTGTGTTCCTGACATCGATGGGTTGACATACAAAATTTTGATAGAGGCTCATAACTCTAGGTATTCTATTCACCCCGGTGCCACTAAGATGTACCGTGACCTACGGGAAGTCTATTGGTGGAATGGCATGAAGAGAGATATAGTAGGTTTTGTAGCTAAGCATCCCAACATTCAACAAGTGAAGGTAGAGCATCAACGACTGGGTGGTATGACTCATGATATTGACCTTCCTACTCAGAAGTGGGTAGAGATCAATATCGACTTCATTACAGGTTTTCCTCGTACCCAAAAACAACATGATTCTATTTGGGTGATTGTTGATTGGATGACCAAGTCATCCTACTTCTTGGTTGTTAAGACTATAGATTCAGCAGAGGATTATTCCAGCTCTACATTCGAGAGATAGTCCGACTGCATGGTGTTCCATTATCTATCATCTCTGATAGGGGTACTCAGTTTACCTCCGAGTTTTGGAAGTCATTTCAAAAGGGTCTTGGTATTCAGGTTAAGCTTAGCACAACTTTTTACCCACAGATGGATGGCCAGGAAGAGAGTACTATTCAGACTTTGGAGGATATGTTGAGAGATTATGTGATTGATTTCAAAGGTAATTAGTATGATCAATTACCTCTTATCGAGTTTGCCTACAATAACAGGTTCCATTCTAGCATCCAGATGGCTCCTTATGAGGCACTATATGGGCGGAGGTGTAGATCTCCCATTGGTTGGTTTGAGGTAGGTGAGGTGTATTTGATTGGTCCAGATTCAGTTCATCAGACTATTGAGAAGGTTCAGATTATTAGGGAGAGGTTGAAGACCGCTCATAGTCGTCAGAAATCATATGCAGGTGTGAGGAGAAGAGAGTTCGAGTTTGAGGTTGATGATTGGGTATTTCTAAAGGTGTCACCCATGAAGGGAATGATAACATTTGGCAAGAAAGGGAAACTTAGTCCCAGCTATGTGGGTCCCTATCGGATTTTGAGGAGAGTTGGTAGTGTTGCTTATGAGTTAGATTTTCCATCAGATCTAGAAGTGATTCATCCGATTTTCCATGTTTCTTTGTTGAAGAAGTGTGTTGGTGATCCAACCTTGATTATTCCTTTAGAAGAGGTGAGTATGAAGGATAGCCTTACTTATAAGGAAGTTCTCATGGAGATTCTTGATCGTCAGATTAAGAGGTTGAGAAACAAAGAAGTCGCTTCAGTCAAGGTCCTTTGGAGAAATCAGCTAGTTGAGGAAGCTACTTGGGAAGCAGAAGCAGCCATGAAAGCCAAGTACCCTCATCTCTTTCCTTCCAATCCAGTTTTAGCTTAAGGTATTAGTTTCCTCCTTAGTTTGTCCCTCTGACTCTTTTCCACCAGTTTTCCCCATGATCCTAGCATGCATTCATGTTTTTCGAAGTTAGTTCTATCATGTTTTAAGTTTAAAAGATCAGTTTCATGTTTATCCTTCTGTTTTCCTGTTTTGTTGCTTGGTTGGGATGTTTTCTCTGCAGTTTTCCTCGCTTAGTATTTATTCGAGGATGAATAATCCAAAGAGGGAGATATTGTAACACCTCAGGATTTAGACCAGCAGACAATCTTAGAAACCAGAAAATTTTCTACAACTGTTGGACCCCACGGGCAGCCACCACGGGTGTTGGAGCACCGACTAGCCATGGGGAACGCCATGGGAGACAGCCAGTGGCTTTTGCCAAGTCCCATCTAGCCCGATAGGCAACACCTTGGGAATTGTAGCTGTGACGGCCTGTGGGAGAAAGCCATCGAAATGTTCCATAGGGTTTCCCCTAGCTTTCCCTTTTCTTCGACGGGCAACACCACGGGCACCACGTCTGCAACGGGCTGTGGGAGGGCATCATTGGAAACCTCCATAAACCCCAAGTCTTAGCAATCCTACCAGATGCCTTGGCCGATGGTCCGTCATGTGCACGATGCCCGTAGGGTAGCCAGTGAGGCGAAGGAATTCCTGCATCTTTTTATTTTTAAGTCAGGGGTAAATTAGTTTTTTCCCCTATTCTTTAAATCTTAAGTGAGGTTATTTTGGCCATTTTTAGTAGAGTTTTATTCCCTAATAGATTAATCTCTTCTCATTCTAAGTCATTTTATTCCTAAAGATGAAAGATTTCCTCTTCTCAAAGTCTCAAGCTCCAAGCAAGAACCTCCATCTTCAAGCCTCAATTTTTTTCAATCAAGCATAGAAAGATTCAATTCAGGTATGTGGGCATTCAATAAGGGATTCCTTTCACCCATATGCCCAAAACTCATGGTTTTCACTTTGATTTATGAATTCATGAAATTAGGATTCTTACCCAAATTTGGGAAAAGCTTATGGGTTCAGTTTTAAAGTTTTAATTCATGACTTCTCACTGCTTATCTATGTTTTAATTGAGATTCCTTGCGCATTTTTAAAATCCTATGCATAAAGAAGGATTTCTAGTATGATTTCATGGAATTGCTTGTTTTCAAGTGAAATTTGACATGTTTAGATAACATGATCTCAAGTATTATGAAATTGCATGCCTAATTCTTCAAGTTATGAATTTAGAAAGAAAAGTATGTTTTGAATTATGGTATTTCTAAGTTTTAAGGATTTTTTAAGTATGAATCATTTGACATCAGATATGTCTCTATGTTCTAAGAAAGGTTTGGCATGTAGATATGTCTACCTAAGGTAAGTGAATTGCATGGTATCAAATATACCCTTATGCTTTTCAAACAGATTTGGTAACAGATATGCCACAAGTATAAGTTGAGCTATAAATATGTTTTGGGAGTAGTATTGAGCACCGAGTTGGATTGGGTGAGCGTACCCCTTGTATATCCCAGAACTACATGCCACCGTAGGTTCTTTAAGTCCACTCTGTGGTACTAGACACTGTGATCACACTAGTTATGCCTTTATACCCTTGCAAGGTATATTGGGTCCTCTTGATGGGGCAAATACATCGGATTTCATGTAGCTCACATGGTCCTTGTCGGTTAGAGAACCTCCCATAGAAATAGTTTCAGTTATTTAAATGCATTGACTCTTTGCTTTCAGATTTCAGAAGTCCAATTATTACTTATGGCTTTCAAGTATATTTTGCCTATGACATTGCATTGAGTCTTTCACATTCCAGCTTTCACAATCATAACATGACTTCAGTTTTAAAGTATGTACAACATGTTTACTTTAGATTTTGCATATCTCACATACTCATTACATCTTATAGTACTGATGCACATCTTGTGATGCATCCTCTTCATGATACAGATTCAGGTTCGGGTCCTCAGATTCGTGGCTAGAGGTTAGCCAGTGTCCAAGCTTTGAGTAGTGAGTCTTCATACTTCGAGGAGTAGTATCAATTATCTATCTTTATGGTTTCTGTCTAGTATTTGGAGTTATCTGAGGGCTTGTCTTAGTAACTCATTATTCAGTTTAGAGGCTATCAGACATAGTAGAGATTCTATATTTGGGTTTTAAATTCTGTTATGTTATATTAAGTTGTTGATACTCAGTTTATTTATCTCTTCAGTTTGATGCTTCTGTTAAGTTTATCTATGTTTGTTTAAGTCATGCTTTAGCCAAGGGTTAACTCGGGGCACTTATGTTCTCGGGTCTCATGTTACATCAAGGGGGTAGCCTCGGGGAGAGACAAAGGGATTGTTGACCACTGACACCAATTTATCATCGCGATCGCGAGAGTAGGTCACACAACTGCCATGCACAAGAAAGATTTAAAGCCACGTGACCATGAAATGAAGCCACGTTATTGCATCGAGGAAGAAATCAGAGATATGTGACTGCGAGGTTGAGGACGCGCGACCGCGAGTAAGAAAGTCATAGAACCTCGCGATTGTGAGGCACATGAACGCGACCACGATGAAGACATCGGCAGCTGCAGGACAGATTTGGAAATTTTCATTTTTAGAAACCCCAATTCACATAAAACTCTCCTCAGTCATTTTGGGATCAATCTTTGGCTAATCTTTGTATATTCTCACAACTTTTGGCAAAGCTTGGAGATCAAGTTCATCAACCAATACCATAGGAGTGAAGCTTTGGATTCTCTTTATTGTAAAATCTTTAGTTTCCGTTCTTCAACTCTTACTCTTAATTGCTATTTTATTGGTGTATTTTTTGAATTGAGATTTGGGTTTGTATTAGAGATAATACTTGTTTGGTTATTGAATTCATATCTAGATTTTACTTTTGGTTAATTATTTGGGTCTATTGAATCCTCCATGCTTAAATTTATAGTTAATGGTTGTAAACATTGACTTAGCATGCTAATTTGGGTTTTTCCTTGAGAGTGGATTTACTTAAATTTGGGAAGATTCAATAGTGGGGATTTGGGGTTTCCACTCTAGATCAAGGCTAGAGATAGTTTGGTTGCCGGAAACTCCCATCTAAGAGTTGGGGCTAGAGATAGCCCAATTTACCCAAGTTAATTTGTTGGTTATTGCTCACTAATGGTGATTCGACAAAACGCATGAGGATTGTTGCTTGATTGGTTAAAAGACGTTTAAGTGCACCTTTAGTCAATACTACCCATGTGTTAATCGGGTGCAAGTCTTGCGAATTAAATTCCCATTCCCAAATCTTGCTTATTGTCCTTGCTTGGCAAAAGCAAGGTGAAAGCCATTGATCAATATATCTTGTATATCCATTTCTTTATTTTTAGTTGTTAGTTAAAACCCCCATATCGATATCTTTCCCTTTTTATTTTTTGAACTCCAATAAGTTACTCTTATTCTTTATTAGCTCTATCACGACTACATTGTTCTCTGTGGGCACGACCCCGACATCCATTGGGAATATAAATGTGTTTTGCTCTGACGATCGCAATCACCTCCATTTGAAAGTGCTTTTGAGCATTATCATTAGCCATGGAATGGATTTCCAAGGCCAACAGCCACTCCAAAACCAAAGCAAAGAAGCTAAGTTGCCCGCACCCACTGACTTCTGGCACAAGGATGCTGCAACCGAAGAGAAACTCCCACGAACCATCTGATGTAACCTGATAGCCCATGACTCTAAAATCCAACTCTAATTGACAGGAAATGCATCTGTCAAACCCATGAGTAGACCCATACGCTATCGATGAACACTTAGAAATCGGAGCCACTAGGCTCTGAAGATTCAAGTTGCCCAATCTGTAAATGCTATTGGAACTTGGGTCCTCTAAAGAGTATAACAAGGAAACCATAGTCGATGCAAAAAGCTCTCAAAGGTAGTATTGGAAATGACCACTACCTGGATCTCATACTAGAAGGAAATCTGACCTCGAATTCATCTAAGGCAATGCCACTGTAATCTGCGTTTGGTCGAATCAAGTCACCAACACACAATCCAAAGCAAACCCACAGTTGTTACCTCGGTCAGCTACTAGAACACATACATACACGCAAGGAGTCATCACCCCCCTTCGCAAACCAAACAAAACCCTTTCCAAGGATACACAAAATTCCATAAATTCTTTCTCAGAAGACTCTAGAGTTGTTCCCTTAGCTCCCTACTTCTATATTGTCAACACTCAATAAAGTAGGAGAAGAAAAGATCGAATGCCTAACCCAACAAAAATACTACAATCATATCTCAACTATAATGCTGCAGTCAACACTTAGCCAAAATGCTACAGCCACAGCTCAATCATAATGCCACAACCAAAAACTCAACCAGAGAACCAAGATTGAAAGTCATCCTAACTGGGACTGGGGAAAACAAGAAGACAATCCAACCAGACACGAAACTGAAGAAAACCATGGGAACAACCTACATACCTGCCAATCCCCTAAACCAACCAAACAAATTGGGTCGACTCTAATCACCTGAGAAAATACAACCAACCAATACTCACTAGCATAACCAACATCACTCGACTTAATATAGAACCTCAATCTCCGACACAACCACCAGTATCACACCAAATCAACCAAAGGACCTCTAGCAAATGCTAGATAATAGCCTAGGCGACAACCATCTAGGACAACTAGAAAAGGAAGTCTCAAACCAAGCCTAGAACCACAACCAACTGGAAATAAGGCTAACAAGACCTACCCACGAGCTACAACCCCGGGTAATCACCTCTCAAGGATAACTCACCCCATCCACTACTAAAGAATAATATACCAATAAAAACATGTGAATACACACTACCACTAAAGTAGTAAAACAACTAAACAAGGAGAACAAGAAGGCATATAAGCAAATACACAAAAAGGGAAGAATCGTAATGCGAGCAATGTTATCACCAACCTAAGGTAACAAAAGTTGTACCTGGAGAAATAGTATCAAGAACCTCTACCTCGGGCCCACAAAGAGGGGTATCAGACTGACGGGATCTAACTCTGGACTGAGTATTCGAAGCTGAATGCTCAAGGGGACAATCTCTAAAGAAGTAACCAACCACTCCACAATCATAACACTTATGCTGACTGGGATACGTGAACGTGGGGAAATCCCTAACAAAGTGCTCATGCTCACTGCACTAAAAGCAAATCCCACTGAATGAGGTTGGACGGAAAGGTCTCGTTGAACCTGACCGGCCACTATGGCTTACATACCCTGAATGAAAGCCTCGAAAAATATGACCCATACAATGTCTACTATTCTCAACATGCTCTGTATAACCACTCTCTGGAGCCTGTGTAGCAACTGAAACTAGTCTACTAGATAAGAAGTAGTGGAACTGATCCCCAGCAGACAATCCCTTACCTCGAGTCGGAGAACCTCAAAAACTGCCCTGGCAATGATGCTTCTTACCAGTACCTCCATATGCCTCATGACATAAACCCTCAATAGCCCAAGCATGATCAACTACCTGAAGAAAGGTCATCCCAACTATAACCAAGTGCTCGGTTGCCAAACGGAGCGGTGAAATCAAACCCCAACAAAGCTCTGAACTCTCTCAAACTCTGCAGCACAATTCTAGCAGTACGCCTAACCATCTTGTGAAACCTTTTCTCATACTCCAATACTGACATACAACCTTAC